>NQII01006950.1:0-19997 GCA_002778355.1 Clitarchus hookeri | reverse complement strand
AAGTGGTGTTTTGCCCCTTGAATTTACCGTGTTAGCTTATTCTTCCGCGGTTTGGCTAAAAGGGTGGTAGGGGTGAGGAGTATGAGGAGTATTCGGGGCCCCACTTTCAATTGGTCAGGCGTGAAGCTAGAGGTTCTCTTGCTTGGCTCTGCAATTTCTCCCGCTTTCCTACGTATTTACGTAGCGCCTTCCGGGTGCTTCTGCGATATGCCAGCTCTTACTCGGCACAACCTTGACACGTGTAACTGCGATCCGTTCTGGCTGTCCACGTGCCTCGTGACACGTGTCAACTGGTAGGCGCTCGCGAAGGTGGTCAGCGAGACTTCTACTCCCAATCTGCGTTACACGTCAACGTCAACAAACAATTGTGAAAAAAATATAACTGTAGATTGATATATCGCTTGCAGCATGACACTGTGTACTATTTAGAAAACTTGTCATAACAAAGCACCTCTGCGTATTGAATGGTATGAATTGGAGAAATTTTATTTCTAAACGTAAGTGTGTAGGTCTAATAGTTGTTATATTTTCTTTTAAATTAGTACAAACATGGAATTTATTTAGAGAAGTCTGTGAACCATATATTATTTCCTTTGTCAACAGGTACATGTTTTATGCAAACGTATTCGTTTTCCTTCATGATTCGTGAACAAAACATTACCCATGAATAGATCCTAGAAATTTTGGCTAAGTACAAAATGACGTGAAATAATGCAAAATACTAAGAAATTATATTTATTCATCAAATTCTGTAATAATTCTCATATTGGTGAAACATTGATCAAATTGCTTGTTTAAGTGTATCGACAACCACAGTTCAGCTTCTTTTATCATGGAAATTCTTACAAACATTAAGTTTTACAATTTTTAATTTGTTATACAGCATTATCTCTCATTTACTTCCCATATTTTTGTGTGATGATCACGTTGACCATAAAAACGGAACAGAATTTTACGTCACAAGAACGATCATAAATCAATTAGTAGCAAGGTTGAAAGATTATCGTTGCAAGTACAATTCAATATATATCAAGTCAAATTGCTATGGCACTCGTTCTCTGGCAGAATTATGTCTATGTGTATTTTATTTATAAACGATTATCTCTAACCAAAAATGTTGGTGATATGACGAAAGTAATTAGTATGTATATATAACGCAGATGAATTTTCTTTTTGTGGAATGTAATTTACACACTGGACATTTGCGCGGTATTTGTAAACACTGCAGTCTTTACTCATCTTCTGTGTTCTGTTGTTAGGTTCTTAAAAAGTACAGCATTTGCAAATATTGAGCAAGGGTGGCAATTGTAACCTGCTGCTTATGTCGTAAAACTGGTTAAGAATGCCAAAAATAGTTGCTGTTCTAGATTGTGCCTGAAAGTTTGATAAAGTAAAGTTTTTTTATTTTATAAACTGACCAAAGTGTAAAACTGTGATGTAAGCATTGATTTGGCGGGAAAAAACACGTGCTTAAATACCATATTTTATTGCATATAAGTCGCACATTTTATTTTAAAAAATTTATTGAAAACTTGGGGTGCGACCTATAAGTGAGAAAAATTCCTCCAGCCCCGCAATAACTTTTCATTTACTCCGAATTCACGGCCCGCGGCTCAGTTTCCAAACTCTTCAGCGAACAAAATCACTTTCATTTTGAAACCTGCGGTGTAGGTACTTCGCTTTTCCATCAATAAACTGTTGCACTTCTTCACTGCCACAACATCAAAACAACACTACGTGCGGTGCAAAGACGATATAAGAGAAAGACGTATAAGTCACTGCTAACATTTGGTACTCAAGAACCAACGCTAATGTGCTGCTATCTCTGTACACTCTACAGTAAGCTTTCAAAAATAATTGATTGTCAGTTATTGGGCAAGAATCAATTCCTTTTATTTCATTTGATTCTTTTAAAATATCTTTTTCTGTTAAGGATTGCGAAGGGAATTACTTAACGGAAATATTCAAAAGCCTTTTTATACTTTGCACGTTTATTTAAAACTTACAAAGATAAACTGCAGAAATAGTGGTTACGTTTTTGCTTTTAACATAAATCGTTAGAAATACCTGAAATAAATAAAAAGAAAGCTCAATAAAATTTTCCTCGTAAAAATATCACTTCAAATTAAATTATTTGGATATAAGTTATTTCTTTTTTCCAATAAATATATAAACTCCGGCAGTCAAGGCTGCATCTCGAGCGCTATATCAGTACATTCCAAACTAACTACTTGCGTCGTACTGTTTGTGTGCTGTAGGCCTGTAGCTACGCTTGGCAACACCGCTTGCTTGCAAGGACACAGCTGCCACACGACCTTCGCCAAGGTCGCGTGCAGCAGCCATCCGTGGCGCAGGCTGTGTTGTACAGGATGTACAACATCAATGAGCGCAACCTATAAACGATAAATATTATTATTATTTAACGTCCTTTGAAAAAAAATGGTGCGACCTATAAGCGCAGGCGACTTACATGCAAAATACGGCACTGTTGTATCGTATGATACAGTTTCGGCCTCCGACTGGAAATGCTTAGCCACATTAGAAAACTATCTATACGAAGAGTCCACCACACACACCATAATAAGAACCACAAGCTTCGCAATCAGCTCTGCGTGCTCTGCAATCAGCTCCACACGCTCCGCAATGAGGGGTCAGCTCTGAGGAGTCAGCTGTGAGGAGTCAGTGCTTGAATTCACATATGCTTGAAGACGATGCAAACCACTGACAATGTGCAATCGTGTATGTTGTGTACAACAACATACAAACCTCCATCGATAGCTCGACAATTACGTAGAAAACAATGTTGTTACTGTGCCAAGATCTTCAGTAAAAGTTGTAACACATGACACCATGAAAAGAGCAAATGTTTAAAGAAACCAACCTCCAGATTACTAACATTTGGTAGAAGCAATAATTTAAAGAGACACACTGGTACGTGTAAAGGTAACGCACCTTTGCTTGACTCGAGATAACATGCTTTGACTTCATTACCTGCTGTTTATACACAACATAAAATGTTCGCAGACGACGACAGAATTTGCATTGTAATGACGCAATATTCTTAAGTTTCGGGACACGCGTTTCAATTTCATTCATTTTTCTTGAGCTTTGCTAAGCTTAGTAATATTTTTTATCAGGTTTGAAGTTTAAAGCCGTGGTGGCTCGTTTCCCGTGATAGTTTGTTTATCCGGCAGACGTGTGCTATTTTACGTTTATCGGGCAGACGTTTGTTGTTTTACGGTTATCAGGCGTCTGTTTGTCGTTTCATTTCGAACATCGTAGTTTTCAGTTTTTTGTTAAGCGTCAGCATTATTTAGCTTTTTTCAGGCGGCGTCAACAAGTTTTGTTGTACGAGAAGTCCGTTTATGTTGACATCGACAGTTTTAGTTACGATAACGTGTTGAGAGCTGGACACAGCGCAGTTTTGGATGACGCTGCTGGCAGATGCCGGATGCCGTGCCCTTATCTCTGGAGAGGGGGTTGAGAGGCAGGACAAAAGACGCGTCTGTCTGTCGCCCTTCAAGCAGTCACTTCGTCACCCTTCAGGGCTGGAAGTCAGTTGATATCGAGCAGTTTCTTCAGTCGTCGTACAGAAGTACTTCAAGTCAGTTGGCGGCGAGGACAGTCGCCCTTCAGTTCCGTCAAACAATGGTCGTCTAGGTCACGTCGGGCAGGACGATAACCCCCACATCGGCAACTAGACTTTATTTTATTTCTCCGCCGGTGTGGGAGGTTGACACATTTAATATTTCTTTTGATGCAAGTTTGAGACATCAATAATCTGTAAACGAAGGTGGTGCTGTTTCTGCACTGGTATATTTATATGAGAATGTTCGTACTCTGCATACGGGAACTTCGTATGTAAACTGTGAAACTTAAATGTCAAATAAAGTGTATAACAACTAATCTGGAACATGGAACTTATTTCTTAATCAATCGGCTTCAATTGTACTGAGTCTTGTGTTCCACCTTTGAGCAAGCCGTGGCAACATAACGTCAGCGGCTGTAACCAGCGCCGAACGTTACAGCATGATTAAGCTTTACGATAATGGGCACATGCAGTTTATGCAAGGTGATACATTGAAGAACCGCACAGAGATCTGCAAGGATTCATCTTTTGAGAGCCAGCAAGTGATGTCAATACCCCCTGCTGCATCGATGAGTACTATTTCCGCAGACGATTATGATGAGACAGTTAATGCTAAAGACAGAATGAGAGACCTACAAGGTGTGATAGTCGGTATGTGTGGAATGTACACTTACAAAACTTTTGCGTGAAGTCAACGAACTTCAAAATAAACGTGAGTGAGCCTACTAAAAGTTCCAGAGTTCGAGCTCTGTTCTTACATGCAAACAAATGAATTTATTATAAAGATAAGAGTTTTGAACATAATCTGTTTACATATTTGCATTTCTGACTAATAATTTTAACTGTAACACACTTACCTTCTAAAATAATGTTTTGTAAAGAAATATCTTCTTATTTACTACGAAACATTAACAAACTATTTCGTTGGGTGCCGCAACTTAGGCAGATATGCGGCCCGGTTTTGAGTCAGTTTTGCTGTCAATCAGCGTTCATATCTCCATTACTGGGGAATCCTTTTACATATGCATGCCTAAATTTTTTAATATTTGTGTTTTATTGATAAAGTTGAGTTGAGTAGAGAGAATTGGGCGGCTCTTAACAATGAGATCTTGAGGGGCAACGAAGGTGAAATGAGGGGAGAATGGAGCAGCGCCAGAATGCAAGGGTGGGGGAAATGGGAGATCTCCGAGAAAACCAGCCGACCAGCGGCATCGTCCAGCACAATTCCCACTTGCGGAAATTAATTGATGAACATTTTTGATCTATGATACATGTATTACGTCCCGTACTATGCAATACGGAATAATTCTTTCCGGCCCAGGATACAGGATATCCGATACGATACTGGACAGTTGGCTACCGTAGCTACATGTAACAAAAAGAGCAGTACCCATCCGTGGAATGAAGATATCATCTATGCTGCAATATTTTAATGTGCAATACTTTCTGTGGGTACTCTAAAATTGATCTCGAGCCAAGTACCTCCTTGCAGCTTGAGCACGGCTCAAAAATCAATGACAGGTCATTTGGCCGGTGACCGATGAGACTGTTTTGTGGACATCAAATGTTTGTTCAGTTTGTATTTGACCATGTGGGCTGTGTTCTAGCGTGTAATCAGACTCAGTTTGCATGTCACCCACCACATTTTTAACGCTTGTCTCTTGTCTGTTATATTAGCCTTTTACAGGCTGCACCCACGGACTGTTGGATTCAATGACTGGTACGGGATGTAACATTTGGCTACAGGCTGTATACACTAAATTGTAAAAGCTGCAATTCTGGATGGATCTTGCAAAACTTGCATCAGTATAATTATTTACATTGAAGTATGCTGGTTGAGGCAAATCATATTATCTTAGTATTGCTGCGAAAAATATCACTGTATAGTGAAATGCACTATCAATATATCTCACCTGTGGTAGAATTTCTATTCCTGGCCAGCGTCAGTGACTTCGCCCCTACCCTCCTCCTCCGAGGGCTGAGAATCAGGAGCCTTTTTGATGGGGATGTTAGATGCGGGGGTTAGATATAATGTCCCTCTGAACTTGTGGTGGAGCTGGTCTGATCAAGGGGCAGGTATAAGCCCTCGTTGAGGCGTAAATATTACAGATGTGCAGCTGGAAAGAGGAATAAGTCGAACACAACACTTAGAAACCATGTCAATACAAAAACATCTGTTACTTCTACACTGTATCCTACTAAAGTTATTTTTAAAGCTACTAATAAAAATCACAGCATAATAATGCATCTGTACAAAAACAGCTACTTTCAGCAACTGCCAGTCCAACAAATTCATTTGGTGGTTGTTGGCCTCGCGTGCGTGACATCATGTGCTCGGAATTCAACAGCGCAGGGGCCTTCTTTCTAGTCTGTGTTGACTAGACAGGTCGGCATTTATGAAGACAAGGGTAGGTCAGGTCAAGTACACGTGTGGGGTATAATTTTATCCCGAAGACGTTTAACTAATGACCATATTCTCGGAAACCGTGAGAGGTCTTATCAGTGGGGTGCTGCTGTAATTATATCAAATAGTCTAATTGAAAACACTTCTTTGCTCCTTAAAAGCAAGTCACTTTACCAAATCATTTTTGAGCATCAAGATGTTCCTGCCTTCAGCTGTGTATTACCAATCACTGTTCTGTAGTTTGACTTAACGGCAGCCTGGGCAAAATTTTCAGGGTTTGGGAGCAGGTTTCATAAGTATGTACATATACTGTGTACCATATAAGAAGGCCACATTCTTGACAGTTGACAATCGCCGCACCTTTTCGTTTATGTATCCATTCGCCATCACCTGGTGTGTCAAGTATAGGCTTTGATTTGGCGAGTCAGCGCGTCCAGGAGGTGCTGCTACGTGTGAACTGCTTGGGTGGCGCTGCATTCGTAAATGGAGCTTGGTGGACGTGTGTAGGGTCGTTCGTAAACGCCATACACAAAATATATGATACTCTAAAAATTATACAGAGCTCGCGGGAAAATAAAACCATTTGTATATGCGCGTAAATACGTTATTTTAAACAACAAAACTATAATATGTTTCTGGGTGTAGTTCACAATATGGATAACAGATAGCATGGAAGTGCATGTTGTAACAGATGGCACGCCTGTAACTCACAAGATGGCAGCACATGGTTGGAGAGTCTGGAAACTTTCGATTTTTTCGTTACATTTGGATACGTATCGTTTTATTGTGCATCTCATTTTGAACACCTATACATTACTATTTTATCATGAAGTTTTGTTTCTAAAACTAAAAACTGCTGTTTTATGACCACGTAAATTAATATATATTAATTAATCTACGAACTCTTTCTTATCCGCGTATTTTCTGCTTGTCTGATGTGCGTCGACACTGCTCTCAGAATAGCCAACGTAATATTAAGTTTTGTTGGTTCGTGCATCAGCTGATACAGGATTTTGTAAATGGCACGTTGTTTGTTTTGAATACATCAAGTGCCACTCACTGACTGTCAGAATGTGGCCTTCTCATATGAAATGAACCATATTGATAGCTGCCTTGAATCCTAAATCCTGCGATCCGTGTCAGTGGTCTGAAAGAAGTATGTGTCAGCCTCAGTCGCAAGACACTGATGACATATTGTGTGGGGGCAATAGTGATCGCCTAATAATCCATAACCTAGGCTTATGTGTCTGTGGTNAGACACTGATGACATATTGTGTGGGGGCAATAGTGATCGCCTAATAATCCATAACCTAGGCTTATGTGTCTGTGGTGCTTCCACTGAGGGTTAGTGCCAACAATTTACATTCAAATAATATTATTGACTCCTAGAATTAAATGAATCTTGGAATAACAGCAATGCTAGCTTGGTATTTTTTTATGTTCTTTCTTTAAGGTACAAACTAAAAGCAAGTTAATTCTTTACATTATACAAATTTGTAACATAGCAGTGCAATCTCATACCTATTTGTATAAATTATGTTGAAAAATAAGAGCATAATTAATTGTGTGGTACTGTGTTTCAGATGGGATACATGCTAGCGGCAATGTTGTGTGTGTTTGTGTTCTTGGCATTCAACGAACAGGCTTATGTCTCGGAGTCAAACTTCCCTGGTCTGGTACTGCTGTTAGTCATTTATGGGTGAGAAACTTTCTACATACATTTTTCATTTGATTTTTGGTGTTGAATGGTTATTGCTCGGGATGGCTTGTATTTTGGCAAAGTGGTTGGGATAGTTCACAATGTCTTATAGTAGTTACAATACATTCATTAAATTGTGAAGAGAGGGTTGAAAATAGCATTTTTGAGTGCAGTTTACGGCATTTATTTTTTGTTCCATAGCATTATTAGCATTTATAAATTTTACAGAGCAGAATTACGTTGAGCAAATGCTTTCCTATGAGGAAATGACTTTCTTTTGAAACTGAGCACACTAGAAGAATATGTACTAGAATATTACCACAACCAAACTTAGCTTATAGTGTGATAGCAGTGTTGCATTTAATTCAGAAGGAAATTCCCCTTTTCTTCTAGTAATGGGCAGGAAAAAGTAAAGTGTTGGTTTGGAGTGGGATAGAATTATTTTTGTACCCAATTTTTCGACAGTTTCTACAACAGTTAGGTTATTTTACGTTACACCCTTTAAGGGAATATTTGCTCTGTAATTGCACAATTGTTCACCACCTTGAAAATTTTTTTCAGGTTTTTAATGATTCATAGTGAATTGCGGTTAACCAGGTTGTGCTGCATACATTTTATGCCTATGAGAGAACAAAATTCTTTGCTTGTGCTTTTGTTTGTACTGTAAACTGATTACTGTACTAGTTATAGCCATAGGCACCATTCTTTGCCTGTAAAATTGTGTAATTAAAATGATATTCTAGAAGTTGAAGGAAAAAAATTAACTAAATTTTGCACAGTGAAAATGCATTTGTGATCATTACTGTCAACCATGACATCCTCATTTTTGTCTAATAATTTGATTTTTTTTTTTTTTAACAACATAAATGAATTCTGATGATGTCCATTATGAAAGGTGCCAGTAATTTTTCTTGGAACTTTCTAAGCACAAGGCATATTGCAGTACTATAGGCATACAGTGAGCTGCTTTTATTTTGCAAATGGCTGCTATGTGGATGAGTGCTTCCTTATTGTAGTGGGCCATGAGAATTCACTATCAGCTTATGCACTGAACCTCTGTAATTTATGTGCACAAATTTTACTTCGGCCGGTACATCATTCCGTCAAAGTTAAACTACTTTAATCTTGCGGAATTTCACTGCCCTTAATCATGCAGTATTAGAATAATTCCACTCTTTTACAGAAGCAGGAAATTTGTAAGGTGGTGTGTGCATGCTTGAGGGTGATGCATATTGGTTATGCGTGGGAGAAAATTATTAATTTTTGTGTTTTGGTAATGGTGGTACACACTTGGATTTAGCGAAACATAATTGCATGAGCAGAGTGTTAAGTTGTAGAATATAGAGTGATAGTTTAATTGCTTTAATGCATGTTGATATTATTTCAAGTTTGTCTTGATAATATACTGTGACAAAAGATGTGTATTGCTTATTTAAAGGTGGTAAGTAGGCAAAGGGCATAATTCTTGTGTGATTTCCAGGTGGGCTATCATACCTTTGATGTACCCTTTCAGCTTCGTTTTTTCTGAGCCCAGTACTGCATTTGTAGCTCTGTCCTGTACAAATGTATTCATAGGGGTCATCACCACCATTGCTACTTTTGTCCTTGAGATCTTTGATGACGAGGTAAGCTTTTAGGTTAAATATTTTATAATTTTCAGTGCGCTGTTTCTGTTCACCGTCATTTAATATGACTGAAGCCAGAAAAAGAAAGAGAAATCAAGGAATTTACTTGCTGCTGAATATTGCTTAAAATGTTGGTTTTTGAAATGATTGCAGTTAGTGCAAATCTGAATGCTACATGTGTATATATGTATATTACATATACATATAGTGTATTTCAAAAATATTATTTAATAATGTACATTTGTGCTTTTCTATTGATGGACAGTGCTGCAACTTTCTCAGTAGTAAGATTGGTGGTTGTAACAGAGGTTGCATGGATAAACAAAGTAAAATTGGAGAGAAGTCAAGTTGTAAACAATTTTTCACTGAGCATGTATTTTATATATGCATTTCACATTGCAATTTTCTTTTGGTTTCTAATTTTATTTACTAAGCCTTCAGAGTAACATGTTTTGATTAGTGCTGCTTTGAAGTCATTAATCAGTTTTATTAAAATGTGTTTTTTATTATAGTGTTTGAAAATTCTGTTATTTTTATGCTCTATTTGATTGTATTACAGTCTTTGTATGCACTTGATGCACTTGTGCAACTATCATGATGTGTGGAGTTTTAATAACTTCTTTGAAAATTGCAGGTAACGTATTACAAGTCCGTTGAAAGCATTTTCTGGTTGTATAAATCTCTTGAAGATTGAAATTAACTGTGAGAAACAAATGTGAAATGCTTTGAGCATGTCATAACTTTACTCAACATGGATGTAATTAATTTNTAAATTAACTGTGAGAAACAAATGTGAAATGCTTTGAGCATGTCATAACTTTACTCAACATGGATGTAATTAATTTTTAAATAATTTCTTAAAACCTGAGTTGGTAGGAAAGACTTGGCTTCTCTTTAAAAGCAATAACTTTACAAATGAAACCAGTAACGTATGTAAATAGTGAGACAATTACAAATACACAAATGCCTTACACAGGACTTGAACCCAGAAAACCTCGTACTATAAGCTAGTGTGCAATCCACTGCATTACAGAGGTTGGATTCGAAGCATCAACTTAGAATTTAATCAGTGTAATTTTTCAAATTATAGGGTTTACTAATCTAAAATATTGACATGGCCTACCGTAGCGCTACTTGTGTGAAGAATTTGATGGAAATTGATTGTTTGGTCCCTGAGATATGACATAGAAAACTTAATTTTCTTATTTGATGCTATTTTACAAAATCGCCAGAAAAAGATGCTCTAAATAAGACTATGCCTTCAATGTATACTGTCTACATACAAATTTTGATTGAATTTGGTTAAATTGTTAAATATATTTGTTAAAATTACCTAAAAGATTTATGAAGCTGCCAATTTGAACATTACTGTCTGACCCATTTAAATAATGAAAGTTTACATGGTCTTCTGTAGCATTAATGGGGTGCACAATTTGGTATAAATTTATTTGAAATGTCCCAGTGTAACATTTGGTGGGAATTGGTTGTTTGGTCCTCGAGACATGGCGTAAAACCTCCATAATTTCCATGTGGCAATCTTCATAAATGGAGGACAAAAAAGTATTGTAGTAGCTATGAAAGAGTCAGTTGTCCGTACNTGTAGTAGCTATGAAAGAGTCAGTTGTCCGTACTAATTATTACGTGTGTACCATGTTTGGTGAAATTCGGTTGAAGTGTTCAAAAATTGAAAGGGGGACACACGCACACTTACACACACACACACACACACACACGACAGGAAAGTGATCTCAAGCCTTTCTTTCCTTCGGAAAGTAGGCTAATAACAGACAGAAAAAAATAGGTGTGTCTGTAATGCCTGCCTAGTAATAAATAGTTCTCTTGCAAAATGTTATTGGAGTGCGCACAAATGCAGTGTGTTGTCCCTTTGGTGTAATTTTCTAGATTCAGTTGAGCTTTGTTTGCATGAGGCAGGGGAATAGCTGGAAAGTAGAACTTTAGCAAGGCTTCAAAAAAGTTGGAGAAGTGGGAAGTATCCTCTGTTTTATGTGCTTGTTTTAACTCGCGTGCACAAACTTGCAGCCTTCTGTTGTAGCCTGGGGTGAATTTAGCTCTTTGGCATCGTTAGACAGAGATCATTATTTCAGCTCCCTTTTCTTGGATGACTCCAAAGAGAAATTTCTTGTGATGAAAAAAACTCTTTCAGCAGCACCTGTTTACACATTTAGGATAGTCCTGCAGTGTAGAGTAGCAATTTAATTTTTTCTGCAATTTGTTATTACCAAATGCAATGCAGGTACAGTTTCTTGAAAAACTGAAAATATATGTAAGATTTTATGAAATTATATTTAGTAGACTGTAGAAAATGTTGTGGTTCCTTATGATAAACAATTTGTCTACAATGTAGAGAATCAACAAAACAAAATAATGATAATGTGTTGCGCAAAGTGTTAGTGACTGCTGCTTGATTTTACCCATAATAAGCTGGTGTGGTGCATTGTGGGTATGTTTCAGGAGCTGAAGTATATTGCAAGCATCATAAGGCAGGTGTTCCTCATATTCCCACACTTTTGCCTGGGGCAGGGCCTCATGAACATTGCAGCAAACCACTTTGCATCTCAGTCACTCGCTGTATATGGTGAGTGCAGTGATGGAATATGTTGGGAGATTTTCTCATACAGTGGAAAAACTCCTAGACATTGAAAATGGTTGGATTGGAAGTCTGCTAGTGACCAACGATTTTCTCTGGTCCCACTACAATTCCTACATAAATAATGCCAAAAACATCAGTTTTTATCAGTCTTTAACTAACATTTTTTACTGTACTGATTAAACAAAATTTCCAACAATTTAATAATAAGAAATTTTTATATGTAATGGTAATATTATTTACTGTTTGCGAACAACTAGATTTACCAAGTTTCCATTCTTTACTATTGACACAGAAATTACAACCCAAACTACAGTTGTTTTCTTCACAGTGTTGTTATAAACTTGCATTGCATCATCACAAAAATGAATAAATCTTTACAATAGACATCTCAAATTACACTCACGTTTAGTAAGTAATATAAAATGCAGACTGAAAAGTGACTTAGCAAAACTAAAACAGCTGAGTGCAATACAAGTTCAGCTATGAAAATCGTAGGTTATATCGTCAGTCTTGTTAGCAGCAATTATGCGATAGCTACAAGAAACAGCCTAGATATCGACTTGCCATGCAATGTTGCAGCTACACAGACATAAATATTCTCTCCTGAAAAATGTAACTGATTTTTTAAATATATAGCTAACAAAGATGACAGCAGAAAGTTAAAAAACAGTAATGCAGTTTTAAGGACCTCCATTTACTGCAATATATGTAATTTCTCGGCTTGTATCTGCATCTGTTGTTCTTTGGATAATACTTATCCTATGTCGGTGGCTATTTCCTGTATGTGAGAATCTAGTTTTTAAATGTTTTTAAATGAGTCAGTTTAAGTACATTGGAAATAGTTAAAGTAGGTAGAGTTTCTTACAGACATTTGACAGTGTCATTTTAATTATGTACAAAATAAGTAATTATAAAATAAATTCTAAAATATTGTAAGTTTTGTAAATTTTAATAGTGTGTTTCAAGTGCTAGTTTTTGTATAAACACAGCTCATCTGCTTGAGAAACATTTTATTTGCTTTTATGAGAGTTGAGTTGAGAGAGATTTGGGCAGCTCTTAACAACGAGGTCTTGAGAGCCGATGAGGGTGAAATTAGGTGAGAATGGAGCAGCTCCAGAATGCAAGGGTGGGGGAAACGGGATATCCCCGAGAAAACCAGCCAACCAGTGGCATTGTCCGGCACGATGGTGGGAGGCGAGCATTCTAAACACTCAGCCACCATGGCCCTTAGTTTGCTTTTATATTATTTTTTTTGTGTTTGCGAGTTGAGTTGAAATATCTATTTAATGCCTTATTTATTTATTATGAAGTTTTTTTTTTAAGATTATTATTTTTACTGTTTTCTGATAGTTAAACTTCATGCATACCTAACGTGTCAATCAGTATGTTAAAAAAAATTTTAAGAAAATTAATTTTTTTAATTTACATTTTAAGTTTCCATCCATTAAATGTCTGCAAGTATGGACATTTTTTGACAGTCTCCTGAAAAATGATGGATAGATATTCTGCTGTACATGTAGGCATTTTGGTGTAAACATAAATATTGTTTGCCCGAGTACCACAACTGTTCACAGATTGGTATTACAGACGGACACCCACATAAGTTGCAGGATGACAAATTTATTGCGTAGATAGATACATGATTGTGATGCTATACTTGTTGGTGCAACTTCTTCAGGCAATGAATAGATGGAGGCTTCAGCATCCTGGATCTCAAAAATGTGTTACATTTATATACAGGATGAGAGAACTGTAACAATGTAACTACAGCCTAAAACTGTATAGATTAGAGGTGTGCGAGAAGTGCATTATGTTGTTTGAGATAAAATCGTGATGAGGCTAGAAATATCCTCAAGAATTGAGATGAGACCAAGTACTCTATCAATTAAATACAGAATAATGCGTAGCCATTATAAAAATAGAAAGAGATGTCTATATACTTTTAAAAAAATCATATAATTTTTTCAAATAGTATTTACTGTTGGTTTTCTTTCAATTTATTGAAATGACTAAGTTAATAACTTAAACCTGAATTAAGTGTAACTTACACTAAACTATGTAGATACTAGATAGCATAATTTTATTCATTTAAATTATAAATACCCCATCCCATATTATGTTCTGCCAAAGTACTGTATAGTGTTATGATTTGTTTGTTAAAGTGCTCTCTTATATTAATATTTTTGTCACACCATCACTTTTATGACTTGCATACTCCCCCAGTATGCATTATTCACTGCAATACTTGCTTCTGTTCATTATACCTGTCAGAGGTAGTTTGTGCCAAAGGAAAGGCCCGTGGCCATTTGCCTTGGTCTTCTATATAATATAATTTTTTTTTGTTTATTGTTGTACTGTGCAGCGAGATACTATTTCTGTGTTAGTTGCTGACTGTGTATTTATCACAATCATATCCCATTATCCCTTAAAGACTACGAAAACTGGAACTTGTCCACAGTCGCAAATTATTTTATCTTACAANACGAAAACTGGAACTTGTCCACAGTCACAAATTATTTTATCTTACAAAAAAAGCTATTCATCCACTTTTATAAATACACACAGTGAGGGGAAGGTTTAGTTATGAAAGAATAGTTTGTCGAAAAAAATCCTCGAAGTTGACTTAATCAAACATACCGCCCAAAAGTGTGTTTTACTTAAAATTACAAATTAATGACTGTTTTTGTAAAACTATACTAGGTTTGTGTGTGAATCACTTTTTAAATACAATAACCTGTAATAATAAGCATTTCTTTCTTTGAATATTTTGTACTCTGTTGTTTACAAACTTATATTTTGCATTTTAAATTATTTGTGCATTTTTTGTAATTTTTATCCTACAAATACGCTATCTTCACAGTCCTCCCCACTATCAGAGTTTTAGACTCCTCGCCTTCCACCAAGGCGAACCGGGTTCAATCCTCGGCCGGGTCACTCCTTTATTTTCATAAGTGGGAATCGTGCTGGATGATGCCGCTGGTCGGTGGGTTTCCTCGGATTTCTCCCGTTTCCTCCGCCCTTGTATTCTGGCACTGCTACATTCTCACCTCGTTTCACCCTCGTCCTCTCTCAAGACCGTGTTAACATCCGCCCAAATCTCTGAACTCATCTCTAACAGAATTTGTAGTATGGTCACCTGAGTAAAAAAAAGATTGCCTATGTAAAAATACATCTGTAGCCACTGTAAATCCCATAATTAAAATTTTCAGCGTTTCTTTCAAATTTTGGAAAATGGTTATCAAAATGGTCTAGGCCTAAACTGCAGCTGACTCTTTATCTACCGTTTTTCACGGGATTGTCAAAAAATTTCCATACATGCAGGATTTCAGTAGATAATGGTTCTGACATGTACATCAATAAAATACAACTTCTGACCTTATTACACTTAATTTTGAGTATAATGAGAACTGTATATTATGTGAATAAATTTTAACTAATAAACACAATAAAAATGGGAATTAAAAAAAATGCATTACTGTAAATAATACATAAAAAAAAAAAATTCACCTCAACTCGTTTAATTAAAGAATATAACATCTCAAAATATAGTATATAGTAGATTACCAAATGCAAGCCGAC
The DNA here is from genome assembly GCA_002778355.1 of Clitarchus hookeri. Taxonomy (NCBI): domain Eukaryota; kingdom Metazoa; phylum Arthropoda; class Insecta; order Phasmatodea; family Phasmatidae; genus Clitarchus; species Clitarchus hookeri. The sequence goes on along the minus strand of NQII01006950.1, from coordinate 4,490 downwards.
CTAAAACTTTCAAACCCTCTGAAAATGAAAATATGACGCCGAATGCAAGTCAAATTTGGAATGTCCCGCGCGCACTCACTCAGCTGAGAGCACGTGGAAAAATTATCGATTGGACAGTGCTTTCACGACAGCAGGCAGAGAAGGGGAGGGTGGCGGGAGGGTTGAAACCATATCCCCTCCACGCCGCTTCATGTTGGCGACACCTTGCGCACTTGGCAAATGTCTGTCTTTTAAAGTAATTAATTATAATTGTAACTTGTAATTTTGAGACAGAAATGAATAAATAAGGTGGTTTCAAAACTACGTCCTCTGATTGTCCCTGTCGTGAGTTACGCCGCACTAGGGCTTGGTGCTCACCCATTATTAGACGACCAAAGGTGTCTAATAGGCCATTACATTCGAAGGCATGTCAAGGGAGTAAAAAAGGTGCATGGGTGAGAGAGAAACAGAAAAATGAGAGAGAGAGAGAGAGGATGCAAGGTTGCAACGCTGGTTGCAAGGTAACCACCTCCCCCTATAACCCTCAGTGTCCAGCTACATGCTCTGGTGAGCCAGGGCCAGACGCCCCCAGGGTGGGATACTGGGCCTGTACACCTTCATTTTTTTCCACATTGAGTGTACTAGGCGTCAGAGTGTGAACCAATTTATTATTCAGGGAAGCCACATTTGCTTCACTTTATAACGAGCTGACATTTTGTTGTTTCAAATGCGATGATACTCTTTTGTGCATTAGGTAAACACATTAGCAGCTGTCAAAATCAGGAAACCTTATATGAAATAGAGAGAATACAGAAGCATCATTGGACAGTGTAGAAATACAAGCAGTCTAATTTTGCACGTTTTAACTTTCATACATCAGCTATTGACACTCTTAGTTCAGCTTCTACATACCGTAACCATACTTTCATGTTCCAAATAAAACAAAAACCTGCTTGCTTGCGGACTAGTATTTTCAACCATTCAAGAATGTTTGTGCGAGTATGAACACCAAAGCATGTAAAAAAAATAAATCTAAAAGTTTGTTAAACTTTTTATCAAATCAAGGTTTCTCAAACCTAAATCAGTCTTTCATAACTTAAAGCTCAAAAGTTAAAAACGCATTTATCAGCTGAAGGTAAAGAAACTAAATTTAAAGTTTGGTAAGCTTTCTTTTAAATTAATTTCAAAAATCTAATAACAAAAACCAAAGCAGGTAAAAAAAATTAAAAGTGTTTTACAATAGGCTAATGTTCGTGAGATAATAAATTACTAATTTATACAGTGAATTAATTAAGATCTAACATTTGCATCACACATTCCTTTAAATCCTTTTATTGTTCACTTGACTGTTTTATTGTAAATTGTGTTAAATGTTACTAACATTTGCATGCAAAAGTTTTGAATTTTGGAAGTCATTTTTTTTTGTTTGCCTACAGGAATTACCATTAAGACAAACATACTCAAATGGGGCATCCTTGGAAAGAACCTTGCTAGTATGTTTGTCGCTGGAATAATTTTTTTCCTGTTCAACCTCAGTATAGAGTACGAACTATACAAGTACTTCAGATACAAAACAAAGGTACAAAGTTATGAAGCAACATTTGTTTTGTTTTAATTATAGCAGTCAAGTTCTTCAAATTAACAACTAACAAATTGGTGACAATTGCTCTGTCTGTGAATGCATTTGTAAGTTTATTTCATTTCTGATCACCATAAAAATTGAATGAATATATATTTGTTTTCTTGAGAATGTATTGTAGAACTACCAATTTGTGGAACATGTACTTTCTTGAGATTTATGATCATTGTGTCCAGTATTTGCTCTTTCAGTTTGTTTGTAAAATTCATTCAAGTGCAGAATTCTATTTGGAAGTTTCATACAAAATTACCATCACCACCACAGAAAAAGCTTAATGTTGTAGGAAAACGCAGAAAACCATTTTTAATGTGAAAATTATTTATTCTTGTTCCATTTATTTTCAGTGCGTGTATTTGTGTATTATTTTAACAGAGGTACATGTGATAACTGTATAATTTGATTTCTTTTAATCTAGTGATGGGTTGATTACAATAGTCCATTCATTCTCAATTCTACAGAAATTTTGTAGTATAGCAAAAGTAACCAAAAATAAATCAATGATTCATAATTTAAGGGACAGAAATAGTTCAGATGAATAATTGATAACCTAAGGTACCAAAATTTTGATGGTTCTTTTTCCATAGTAGACGACCAAAATTTAGTTCAAACCCCTACTACAATTCTAATTAAACAGTGCATAAAATGGAAATATAGTGTGTCCTATTTTTGCATGCATTTTATATTTAGCTGTACTGCCCTAATGCCCTGCGCTACCTGCTGTCAATAAAAGAGAATGTGGAAAGAACAACACAGTTTTTTTTATGCATTTGCACTTTGTAATGGCAGCTGAATATTATTGTACACAATTGCATTTAGCTAGAAGTACGGCTATGGTATTGTCTGGTAATTAACGTGGATGTAGTTTTAATTCGGTTTACCAGCAATAAAAGAAAACATACTTTCTGCTAACGGACGTGGCACGACTTCAGTACTTGGAATTGATTGCTGGAAATCTCGATTCTTTGATGTTGATTATTGGTGGAGAATCACAGTATTGAGGAATTAAAGAATCAAACAGACGCATTCCTAGTTTAAACACTTTTTCTGTGATAGAAAACAAACCATTTATCCATAACTGTAACTTCCCCAGAAGTAGTAAATGGTTTAATCTGAGTCAGTTTTGCATCAAACTGAGTCAGTTTTGGATAGTGTGTGATTGAGTGTGACTTTGAAATCAATTGCCATGCCTTATGTTCTTTCAGTTTAGATAAAATGCTAACTTTGTATAAGTAGAAGTGGATATTTTGTATTACAGATAATTAAATTTCTGCATTAAAAAAATGAGTTTAAAAAAGAAAATATTCCATGAGAGTAGAATATGCACAATCGAATCACATTAATATGACCACCGGCTAGTATCCAGTGTAATCGCCCTTCGCAGCACGGACAGTGGTTAGATGAGCTAGCAGTGACTCACATCAGCTGCTGATAGGTCTCCTTGGGTATCTGGAGCCATACTGTCTTCAGTGCATCCCACAACTGTTGAAGGGTGTGTGGCGGGGGAGACAGATGGTGAACACGATGCTTGAGGTGGTCCCACAGATGTTCAATTGGATTGAGATTGGGGCTGTTTGGGGGCCAGGGATGAACTTTGAAGTCTTGATCATGCTCTTTCAGCTATGTGGGGACAATTTTAGCCGTGTGGCAGCTGGAAGTTCCCATCTTCCCAAGGAAATGTACAGGTGGACGTGATTGGCGAGGATGGATTCATAACCAAATCGATCAAGAGTGCCTTCCACACGGATGATGGGACCTAGATACCACGAGATCATTCCCCTGACCATAACACTGCCCCTACCACCTTGTGTTCGTCCAGCAATGGATGCAGGGTGTCGGTTCTCCGACGTTTCCCTCCGGACATGCTGATGTCTATCCGTTCTATGCAGCTGGAAATGTGACTTGTCGGAGGCTACCCATCGCCAAACAGCAGTGATCCAGTCGCTCTGTACTGTCAAGCAAATTCTAGTCGTTTTTATTGATGTCCCTCTGTTAGCATGGGTGCAGTCACACTCCATCTACTCAGGAACCCCATTCGCAGAAGGGTTCGCTGAACTGTTGTTGTAGACACGTGTTTGGATACCTCCTGGTTCATTTGGACGGTGAGCTGTTCCACTGTAGCCTTCATGCACCGCCGTCATCTACGTTCATCTTGNAGTATTGAGGAATTAAAGAATCAAACAGATGCATTCCTAGTTTAAACACTTTTTCTGTGATAGAAAACAAACCATTTATCCATAACTGTAACTTCCCCAGAAGTAGTAAATGATTTAATCTGAGTCAGTTTTGCATCAAACTGAGTCAGTTTTGGATAGTGTGTGATTGAGTGTGACTTTGAAATCAATTGCCATGCCTTATGTTCTTTCAGTTTAGATAAAATGCTAACTTTGTATAAGTAGAAGTGGATATTTTGTATTACAGATAATTAAATTTCTGCATTAAAAAAATGAGTTTAAAAAAGAAAATATTCCATGAGAGTAGAATATGCACAATCGAATCACATTAATATGACCACCGGCTAGTATCCAGTGTAATCGCCCTTCGCAGCACGGACAGTGGTTAGATGAGCTAGCAGTGACTCACATCAGCTGCTGATAGGTCTCCTTGGGTATCTGGAGCCATACTGTCTTCAGTGCATCCCACAACTGTTGAAGGGTGTGTGGCGGAGGAGACAGATGGTGAACACGATGCTTGAGGTGGTCCCACAGATGTTCAATTGGATTGAGATTGGGGCTGTTTGGGGGCCAGGGATGAACCTTGAAGTCTTGATCATGCTCTTTCAGCTATGTGCGGACAATTCTAGCCGTGTGGCAGCTGGAAGTTCCCATCTTCCCAAGGAAATGTACAGGTGGACGTGATTGGCGAGGATGGATTC
>NQII01006949.1:119414-151088 GCA_002778355.1 Clitarchus hookeri | reverse complement strand
CGGCTTTATTGTTAAAACGTGAATACATATTTATGATTAAAAGTACTGTCCGTCGCTAGGCACTACTTTGTCCCATCTTTCTGGCAATTTTTGGATACCATCTCGAAAAAACGATGCGTCTTTTGAGGCTACCCACAAATCAATCCATTTTTTAACATCTTCATACAGCGGAAATGCTGATCGGCCAGGCCGTGTGCCATCGATCAAAATAAATGGTAGTTGGAAGAAGCAACGTCTGGAGAGTACGGCGGGTGGGGTAAGACCTTCCATTTCAGCGTTGCCACGTATATCTTGACCGGTCTTGCAACATGTGGCCGAGCATTGTCATACTGGAGGATAACTTGGTCGTGTCTCTCTTTGTACTGTGGCCGTTTCTCCTTCAAAACTCGGCTCAAACACATAAATTGCGTTCAATACCGATCCCCTGTGATGGTTTCACTCAGTTTCAACAGCTCATAAGATACCACACCTAGTTGACCTTGGCGCCATGCATATTCGGTCTGGCCGTCGACGTGGAGGCATGTCCGGGCATTCCCCATGGTTTTCTGCTCTTGGGATTATCGTAGTGGACCCATGTTTTGTCGCCGGTCACAGTACAATGTTGAAACCCCTTCCAATTCTGTCTTTGAAGCAGCTGTTCATAAGCAAACAAGCACAGTTCAACATCTCTCGGTTTCAACTCGTACGGAACCCAATTTCCTCGCTTCGGAATCATTCCCATGGCTTTGAAGCGTTTTGAAATGGCTTGTTGCGTCACTCCCAATGATTCTGCCACTTCTTCTTGCGTTTGGCAAGAGTCTTTATCAAGTAATGCCTCCATGTCGGAATCTTTGAAACATTTCTCTCTTCCACCGCCATGCCGGTCCTAGATGTCAAAATCAACACTCTTAAAGCGTTGAAACCTCTCACGACACTTTCATTAACTAAGAGCAGCCTTACCGTACGTTTTCTTGAAATGGAAGCAGAAAATCAACAATTCCCGCACATGCCAAGCATTTGGCTCAAAAACTGACATCTTCGTTCAAGAATAAATTAATAATGCAAACACTAATTCACTAATGTGGGGATGTCGTTATGTTGACAGATGTCCAAGCTTACTGTGTGGCATTATTGATCTACTTATTCCCACCAGCACTTACCGCTGGAGCCATCGATCGAAAAACAGCGGAAGCAAAGTTGTACACCTGATATTTTCGGTCTAGTGTTTCCAAGACTGACTGATGACACTACGTGCTGCGCTATTCCTATATTTAATTTATATTTCTAATTCAATTTTTTTTTTTAAACAATTTTATAAGCATTATATGTTTAAGTTTAGTGAGCATGGTATTCTTATACATTCATCATGCTACTCTCACTGGCCTTGTTCACAGTAAACTGAGCACTTTGAAAGTTGGGCTCAAGATCTACTTGTATGCACATGGTGTATTCTTCCACTATATGTAAAATTAATATTGCAATGTGCCTGCTCACTTTGTTAGTTCATTGGTCATGTTCAACTGTAATATTATTAGAAAAGAAAACATTTTACAAATTGGCAAATTCTTACAAATGTAGCCATTAAACAGGAAGTACAGGGTCATCGAAAAAGAATGGTACAATTTCATAACTTTATAGCCACAAAACTATTTAACTGAGGTAGCTGTTACTTGCACCGAATTGTAGTGGAAGGTCAAAAGTTGGGGTGGGGGTCGACAGTTGCACACCGACCTTGAGATTGTGGCAGGGGCGAGCGCGCCATCTGTCATCTGCACCAACCCCTCCAGTGAGATGGAAGTCAATTTCTCGGCGCAGTTTGGAGCCTGGCATTCCGAAGACCACCGCGCAAAATGTTCTTCATAAACGTTTTAGATTGCGTGCCTACAGGATTCAATTGGCGCATGAAATTAAGCCGGAAGATCGGCCCAAGCGTTCTGCATTCACTGCTTTCATGTTAAATGAAATGGACACGGAAAGAAGCCCCTATCTTACCCCTCTAGCCTTTTTCTTTTGGGGATGTCAAGAACATTGTCTATGCATTGAAGATTCATGATTCACTGGGGCCAATTAAGCCGACAATGCTCCGGAATACATGGATGGAGGTCGAATATTGCCGGCACATATGCAGAGCTACAAATGGAGCGCACATAAAAACATTTTAAGGTAAGCAAAACTTTTATTCTTCCTGTAAATTCTAGTGCAAGAACCAACCAAATCAATCAAATAGTTTTGAAGCTGTGATTTTTTCAAATTTGTACCATTCTTTTTCAATGATCGTGTATAATAAAATAATTTCAATATTCACGTATGTTTTCTCTATAACACTGTTATTAAATGTTAAGATATGGAACTTCTTTCCCTCCATTGCTACCAACTTTAGTGTCTTACTCTTTGTATTTTTTATTTATAATCACAGTTATGTCATAAGAATTTTTAAGGTCAAGTTGGACAAACCTTGACAAAACAAAGTGTCTCAGAAATGCTAACAGATAATTGTAAAGAGACGAATATGTCGTAGTGTGACTCTGGGCAGAACTCAATTTTCAATATCTCCTGCAAACTATATGTACCCCAACATAAGAACCAAATTACACATAAAAATACTTTTATATATTACAGCATTAATAGAATGAATGAGTCGAATTCAGCAGTCTGCATTTCAGGTGACCTTCTGAAATAAGAGCCAAAATGTAATAAAATAAATTATTTACTCAGCAAGAGACCTGAAATCATTCTGCCTGTATGCATTAATATACTACTTCTATAAAAAGCATTGCTTGATGGGTATTAAATAATTTACACTATATTCCTGTTTACATATTTACATACCAAAACAGAATTTTTATGCATAACTGCTTAATAGGCATGTACATTTCACTTTGCAAGAACATATATTTTATTTTTAATGTGCATGCCATCTATTGAAAAAAAAAAAATTAACCCTAAAAACACAATTAATATAAATATGTAAATGGCAATAGCACCTAACAGTGCTGCTCCCATTTTATGTCTCTCAGAGCGTATATAAATTTATATATTTATTTATTACATATTGACTCAGGTGTGGGTATCAGGGGATTGATTCTGTCCGTGTTAATCTAAATCATCTCTTTTGATTTTACCTCAAATAACATTAATGTATTTATATTTATTCCTTTCTGTCTATAAGGAGAATACATATGTAAATTATTGTGTTTGTGCTCATACTGAAACAATCCAGGACACTTTAATAAACGTATTGTACTTTACTATAGGGAACAATGGATACACGTACAATACGCCTTGAAAATAGATATTATGGCATTGTCCGCACGAGGAATTTGACGTAACAAAGTAACGAGAGATTGCCCCACAACACAATGTACCAAATGAAAGCAGTTTACAAACTAGCCAACCTAGCACGACAAAGGGCAGTACTACACAGTTCCCTCATTTATCGTCCAGGTCACAATCTTATTATGTAACGTACAGTTGCATCTGGAAAGCTATCTACGTATACAAGCACGCACTCGCCCATAGGTTTATCGTTGTGAAATTAAGTAGCATAAATTACATTTTCTAAAGCCACGTCATGCAAGCAAAGTTAAACAATTTTAGGGCCGAACTTCACATTTGACTACGTCAGTAACACCCCAGAGTTGGTATATTAGGTAATCAATTTTCCTAATTATAACATATAGTTAGGTGAGTTAAAGCAGAGTTCTCAACAGTTCCTGCACACGCACTACGGTACTTGTCAAGGAGCCAGTTGCAACAGATCTGGTCAGTTGTGGGACGGCCCTCCATGAGTCAGCATACCTTCCCAGGCATCAGACGCCCCTAGACTTTCCTACCACCTCCCCCTGTAATTGCCACAGACTGTTCATCCATTCTGATGTAATCGCAATCCTGCTATAACTTGCAGAGTTCCACATCACAAACATAGTGTTACGTGTCACTTGTCTGCGCGAGCGGGCGGAAGAGAAGCTACAGTAGTGATGGTAACGGGACAGTATGTCAATGGAATGTTTTGAATGGCAGGCGAGTGAATCACGTATCTATTACAAAAAATGAGCCGACACGATAATCTCATTTGCGGCGCACGCTGCTGACCCTGGTTGTATTGATTTCTGTGTTCATCTGAAGAATACTCTGGATTACTGACCTCGTTCTCTCAGCGTGATTCGGGGTGCGTTGAACCTTCCAGATGATCAGGACGAATTATAAAAATCTGTGACAGGCCTCCGAGCCGAGGAGTTGATGAGCGAATGAGTGGCCGAGTTCCGAGCGATAGAAAACCAGTAGCGGTGAGAGAAGTGACCAGCGGAAGGGAAATCTGCGACTGCGAGTATCAAGCAGTGAAGAGTGTGGCTGGCAGGCTGGACTATTACACTAGATGCGTTAGTGAAAGACAGTACAAATGGTTGTAACAGATAGACTGAACACGTGTTAATAATGAGTATGAGTTAATTATCTGTTACCAAACAGGGACAATTAAGAAGGATGCTAATTAGAGTTGAAATAAACATTAAATATTTGGCTCACTGTTAAATAAAACGAGTAATAGTGGAGACAGATAATTTAATGCTGTAAATAATACCGGTGTGAATAAATTAGAAATGAAATTTAGTTCTTTTATTTTTATTAAGACCTCCATCCCTCTCGAACCCAGATACGCCCCCCAGGTGACTATGTAACAGTAGCAATACGCAGTGAAACATGAATGTACACGTGCAGGGATGATATAAGGTAAGTACAGGACATAGGTATTTAGATTATGGTTTTTAGTTATGTCAAGTGGTTAAAAGATTTATTTGAAAATATAAATATGGAACCTATTTCTGAAGATAGTTCATGTATTTCTGTGCAATAAGTGTCTTGCAGTGAAACATTTGGAACAGTTTTTGTTATATTGTTTTAAATATTTAGACTTGCACATATGTACTTATGTACTTGCTTGACTTTCATTCCCTAGCATCGTAGTCATAAAAAATACTGTACGTTACAAATTATTGAACATTCAAATAGAAATAACTTGAGTGTTGGTAATTTATGGCAAAAATATTATTTTTTTTTTAAAATACATCACGCAATTTAATCACTTTGCACCATCCATCGGGGGAATGTTGGGGCAGCTCGAGCTGCAACGTCTGATGTCTTACTGTCCAGGGAAAGCATGCTATGCGACCCTGAGTGTAGTGAAATATGGGGAATTAAATCCTCAATGCATTAAAAGTTCTTCGAATCGTGTAGCAATTAAATTCAGTGGTATTTCATTATTAAATATAAAACTGAGCGTGGCTACCCACACCCCTTTTCAGGGCTGGACTCGTCCAACTCTCCCAGGTTGGGACACTTGGACTCGCCCATCGGCGAAGCCTACCGGAAGTGGTATGACCGTTTTTCAGACACACATATAATTCATTTTAATTATTTATTAAAATTTAATTGTACTAAAGTAAATTTGTTTTATCCTTTTCATCAGACTGTGTAACCTGGCTTAATTTCTTTTAATTCATTTCTTTAGTGCGGTGACATACCCAGTGGTGTCGCATCCACAAACATAATTAACATGTAATTAAAGTACATGTAATTAAAACAACTACACCTTCACGGAGGAAAGAAAACAAAGACAGTCACAACTCATGAAGGAATATTGGGCAGCAAGAAACCTCAACCAAAATGGTTCCAAGCGCTCTTAAATAGGGCAAATTCAAATTTAAAAAAAAAAAAAGTCAAATATGTCACCAATATGTATTTGTCATGCGATTTCACTGTTTATCATTTTGTTTAGACATAAGCGGGTTCGTTTGGCGCCGGCGTCAGCCACCATTAGCGGAAGCCGACGCCATGATGCCAGTCTTGACTCGAGCACTCGGACCAACTGGCAGCACTGGAGTTTTGTCTGCGCTGACACTCTCGGCACCCTCAAGCATGGCCCAATTCACTTCACTGTAATAGTAATGAAAATCACCAGAACATTTTATTTATTTTCATGCAGGGAAGTTGACCGTTTGTCACCCTGTAGTTTAACCAGTACTTCAAGCGCCACACACATTTTGAACCTAAATCAGCCGTGGCCTAAGCCGTTTTTATTCCGCATAGGTCACCGGCAGACCGAGTTCCGGACCCGCATAATTTGTATATGCTAGCGTAAGTGCATACGTAGGGCAAGGAAACAAGCAGACGTCTTAAGTGCATGCTAGTATTTCATTTGTTTTAAGCACTCTGGGTATTTAGGGCGCTGCACCCACTTGCAGCACAACAGAAGTGTTAGTAAAAGCGTGTGAGGTGGCTCACAACCTCGCCAACATAATAGTGAAAACATACTAGGCATATTGGATTACGTGCACCATTTACATCTACCAGCACCACAGACCTGCAGAGGACTCCAGGGACCCACGAGCCGTCGTCGACCGCACGACCCCCAATCAACTCATGCTCACTGAGTTATGACGTCGGGAAATTTCTTCTGTCCACCCCTTAATCTGGTAAGTGAGGCAAGGCGGAGACACTCTTCACCACCCCTGAAACTCCCTCACGTCAAACTACTACTCAAATAATTGCAAGACACTCGTTACACAGAACTAAATGAACTGTCTTCAGGAATAGGTTCCAAATTAATATTTTCACATAAATCTTTTAATTAATTGACATCACTAAAAACCATAATTTGAAATACCTGTGTCCTGTACTTACCTTACATCATCGTCTCTGCACTTGTACCTTCATGTTTCACTGAGTATTGATATGTTTGTGATGTGGAACTCTGCAAGTTATAGCAGGATTGCGATTACATCAGAATGGATGAACAGTCTGCGGCAATTACAGGGGGAGGTGGTAGGAAAGTCTAGGGGCGTCTGATGCCTGGGAAGGTATGCTGACTCATGGAGGGCCGTCCCACAACTGACCAGATCTGTTGCAACTGGCTCCTTGACAAGTACCGTAGTGCGTGTGCAGGAACTGTTGAGAACTCTGCTTTAACTCACCTAACTATATGTTATAATTAGGAAAATTGATTACCTAATTTACCAACTCTGGGGTGTTACTGACGTAGTCAAATGTGAAGTTCGGCCCTAAAATTGTTTTACTTTGCTTGGATGACGTGACTTTAGAAAATGTAATTTATGCTACTTAATTTCACAACGATAAATCTATGGGCGAGTGCGTGCTTGTATACGTAGATAGCTTTCCAGATGCAACTGTACGTTACATAATAAGATTGTGACCTGGACGATAAATGAGGGAACTGTGTAGTACTGCCCTTTGTCGTGCTAGGTTGGCTAGTTTGTAAACTGCTTTCATTTGGTACATTGTGTTGTGGGGCAATCTCTCGTTACTTTGTTACGTCAAGTTCCTCGTGCAAACAATGCTATAAAACATATGGCAATATGCTGTGTAAATACTTCAGAATTTGTGTGTTCATTTATATTTGTTGTTCCCTACAGTTGAGCACAATGCTTTTAATGTACACCTGAATTGTTTCATTATGAACACAAACTCCTCACAAAATAATTTACACATGGTATTTGTATTCTCCTTATAGACTAGACTATATGGAATAAACGTAAATAAAGTGAAGGTGAATTGTGGGGGACTCAAACCAACAATTTAGATTAATATCTAAAACAATTTATTTCCTGATACGCATACTTGAGTCAATATGTACATCCACAATTACTCACGAGAATTCTCAGAGATTGCTGCTACATTATTTTTTGAAAATCCAGGAAGTCGAAGCATCGCTGGAGTTCCTGGTTTGTACTTGGAAGCTGTTTTCATAGCATCACTTCTGCAACCTGGCACAATTTGCAGGCGTATTTCACAAAGGAATGCACACTTATATGAATTTAAAGTTTCTATTTAAATTGTACAAGTAATGTTAATTTTATCGCCTGTTAAGGAATAAACATACTCTATAATAGTTGTCTTTAAGCTCAGTTAAAATGGATAAGAGTGTGTTTAGCTACGGTAAAATAGCATGTGTCTCATAGTTTGTTTTTTACACTACTGAATGTTGGGCGAAACAGCTTCCTGCCGGGGGTGAATCCGCCGCATCCACCCACACACATCCACCCACTCAGTTAATTTTGGTGTCAACAGAGTGAGATACCAGACTATTGGAGGCTAAAAGAGGCCATAATTTTAGTATGCGAATAACAATTATTGTAATGTTTCAGTACTTGACTGAAAGTAATAAATATTAATGAATTTTGTATTAACAAAAAATATATGTGATATATGAGTATGACATGCCTTTGTTTTTATAGGTTATAAAATATATTAATTAAAGTCATGCAAAGGAAGCACCACTTCTATAGCTTCCATGGTCGCTTTGCCACAGGTAGGGATGTGTCGTAACAACATTAATACAGCTCTATTGCATGGGGTGTGTGGGTAATTCGTTTTAAATGTAACAGTTCATTGTCGTAATTAATAACTAATGCTGTTATGGGCCTTACGATCTGGTATATTTGCTTGAATTTTTTAATAATAATATCTAGCAAACTATGCTTCCCACGAAAAAATGCACCCACCCTTCACCTACCATCCTCTGCTCCTGATACTATTTAGTTCTACATATTTTACGAAAAATAAAATATTTTACATTGGATTTTGACTTTTACATTGCAGGTACATAATATCCACTGAGATGTTGGTTGCTGATTTCTGTTCTTGGTAACTTTATCTTTTATTACTTGTGATTTTTTAGACTTACAATGAAATGTTTAGTGGCGTAAAATAACACACCACTTGGTTTGCATGTAGAATATCTATACGAGAGAAGTCTTACCATCCAGAGTCGGCTAGCAGATGAGAAAAGGAACAATCCGATAGTCATTGTTCTAAGTACTCCATCGCTGCTGGCAGCCACAGACGTAGACAAAGATGGCAGGTTGAATGTAGGTGAATAATCAGCGCCCCTAGTGGACACTGAGTGAATCATCTACACAAGGACCTCAAGTGGCCAAAGCGTAAACATGTAGGATGAAACAGCATCTGTAAACATGGAAGACAACACCAGCGCTCCTAGCAGACAACACCACAAACAAATGACAGTCCAAGATGACAGATGGATCAAGCTAAGATGCCAGGTGGCTACCAGAATGTGTCGCTGAGACAGTCTGAGGAGCGGGGAGGGGTTTTTATGATGGCAGCTAGCAACCATAAATTATCAAGAACAGAATTTAGAGACAATGGTGGATGAGCCAGTTGAATGATTTTACTATAGAAATATATTATTGGGAAATATTTGCTGGTTTGAAAAAAATATTTGGAAAGTTTTAAAAGAAATACTAGAAACTTTAATTTTTTCAAGGCAAAACAAGAAATTTTAAGGGAAATTATGAAAATTTAAGTTGCAATGTCATCCAAAATGGCTGCCATGACATCACATCCAAGATGGTGGAAATTTTTTGACGTTTGCAACATGTGAGACCTGGGCTCCGAGTCCCTTTCCTAACTACTATTACTTAGGATTTGTCAGAAACAGATTTGCTGTTATTTTTGTTAATATTTGCCAATGTTTCCGTAACAAATACTCATCCCTAACAATACTTCATAAATCACAATACGAATCACATCCAGCAATTTTATTGTATTTTTATTTATTTATTTACTTGCCTTTCATGCAAACTAGTTGATCTCATGCATGTCCGATTATGTTAGTACTTTACACAATAAAACTAACACAGTGTTAGTTCACATAATCAACACTATTCTGAAAATTCATTTATAAAATATATGTCTACTGGCAACTTACATATACAGCTAAAGCAATACTCGACTAATTTAAAGCAGGAAGTTTATGTACTTAATTTTTACAAATATACTTCAAACAAAGCAAAATATAACAATAACAGCTACAAATGCATTTACTAAATGCACACAACATCAATATGTTACACAAAGCATACTCAAGCTCTATAGAATAATCATGCTCATTATTTTTAATACTGTTCCCAAGAATGTACACGCATATGGAATAACTATATCAATTTTCTGTGTGGGAGGAGAAATGATTGTTGCTATCTTTGTGAAAATAGCTTGGCAATGATAAACAACATTACCAATAACAGTCTTTTGAGAAATTTTAAATTGTTACAAAATATAAAAGTTGCAAACAATCATGAAATGGAGAGAGTATAAGAATTTTTTTTAGAACTGGTACCTCCAGACCAACCATAATAGCTTTATTCAGCACCATCAAAAAAGTACATAATATAGTTTGTCATGAATCTATATTAAGTTTGCAAGGATATCATGATTTCACTATTTTTTTACAATTAGTTAATGAGTTGCAAGGAAAATAAATGTTTCACAATTCAAAGTTCTTGGTAATTTCACAAACCTCGTATATATACAAACAACAAATTGAACCGACTCTGGCATTTAAAAACAATTTGTAATAAAAATGAAACCCACAAAGAAAGACACGCGAGAGAGAGACAGTCAGACAGAAAGACACGCGAGAGAGAGACAGTCAGACAGAAAGACACGCGAGAGAGAGACAGTCAGACAGAAAGACACGCGAGAGAGAGACAGTCAGACAGAAAGACACGCGAGAGAGAGACAGTCAGACAGAAAGGTAAGGACCAGAGTTTGTCAACTGGTTTGTTGCGCACGTCTGAGTGCTAATACATCACCCAGGTGTACTGTGAACTTTTCATGGAATATATTAAATTAAAAACAGTGAAAATAAATAAACAGAAGAAAATTTGAATTGTCTGTTACTGTCCAACCTACAGCAACAGAGTTACCGGTACTGATTTTAGAACAACGATACATTAGAAGGAAGCAGAGCAAATGTTTTAGAGATTATCTTAAGGCCTCGCTGGTGCTTGGACTGTTAGTAATTCACTTTTTTCTGCAACACTAATAAACGTGCGTCCAACGTGCTGATCTACGAAAAGAACACACACTTCAGACGAGTGCTGTTGAACGCTTTAAAGAAGTCGCGCGCATTAGAAACACCATTCCAGAGTACTCCAAAATGGCTACAAATGGATTTTTCAAAGTATTTTATCTCAAAGATACGCTTCAGACACATACCAAACTACTCAAGGGCGCTGCACTGGACCTTCCTACAGACTTTCCACTAATGACACAGGTACACGCAGTGCGCAGAGAACACTACAAGTCAGTTCGAAGCCGTGCGCTTAGCAGCGATGGGGCACTTTATGCACATGGTAGTCGCTCTTATTGTTCCTGCGCCTCTCTGCCTCGAACGCGGAAAGTAGGTGGCATCCTTAGGTACCATTGCTGTTTGTCTGACGGCTCCCCTACGTTCTAACCAAATTTATAAGGGTGGCATAAGCCACACGAAAATTATTATCTTTTTCCTTTCTATGCACAAAAATAAATCAGAGACAATCAAGTGGATGGGTATTGGGAAGGCACATGTTGAACATACTAAAAAGGAAGAAATGCAATATTTTATATTTGTGCCAAACATATTCTACTTGTAGACATTATTTGTTGTGACAGTTCATAAATAATTACAGACAAATTTGAGCACCTTTTATTTTTAAGAAAGAATAAGAAAAGCTGAACGAATGGCAAACAACCCCCATAAAAGAATATTAAATTTAAAAATACAAAAAATCTGGCGTTGATAAATAGTGATCACAAAGAGTAACAAATCATTATTATTTCACACATTATATTGATACAATTATTTAAAAACACATAACTAGTATAGGAGCACCAAAAGAAAAAATTTACAATATATATAAAAAAGGCATCTCGGCTCCATTAAAACAACAATTTAATTTGCAATGATCCAAACTTTACTTCGCCTACACAACAGCTAAAAAATTACTATCCTTTCTTGACTTAGAATTATTCGCAGCACCCATTTAACTTTAAAATACTACAGAAGGCAGCAAGAATTGCCCATCCAAAGCCTCCATTTCCAATAAAAGAATATTAAAAACAATTAAAACAGTTATGGTGGGAGGCAGTTGTTTGGGACCCGTCAAAATTCTGACCAAAAAAACCTTAACAATAACAAACAACACACAATTAAAAAGATTAAACAGTGAAGTAGCAAACATTATCTAAACTTGGGCGGCAAACTAGGGCGAGCACAACACGTTAAAAAAGGAAACACATTAACACGACACCATAGTTAAGCCAAAACATAATTTGGATAGGCAGCCAAAACCAAAATTTTGAAATGGACTAGCATTACTGCACACCCAAGGTACAACACCAGTTGCAGCACAAATTACCAAAACATTTAAAAACTCTACCGCAAACTTATCATTTTCCACGACTCGACTCGCTGTTTTTTAAGTGCCCCATCGCTCTGTAGCATGAATAGTAGAACGTCAGTTCGGAAACATGGTAACAGTGTTTGACGTCGGCTAACCGAGGTGAAGTGCATTTAAGCCATCAGGAACAAACAAAGATCTTGCAGGCGTAGGGTAGCGGCGTAAAGTAGCAGACGACTGAAGGGCGTAAGTAGACAGAGCGAGGTCATGCAAAGCCTTAAATAAATGACCGTGACCAATCAAAAAATATGACGCATGAAGGGGAAAGGGGAAGGCAGGGAGAGAGAATTAGGAGGGAAGAGGAAGGGATCCAAGCCAAGCAAAGAGTACACCACCGCACAGAAGTATATGGCGCTGATAAACTTAACATGAAGGCACTAACGTCGCAATGTAATCATTTCCTTTAGTAAAAATATAAGATTCTGCAGTTTTTGCATAAACAACATCAAATCCACTATTTTACTGTTTTTAAAGTACACAAATAATAAAAAATAACCCACTTTTAGAGACAAAATAATTTAATCTGAAAAATAATTACTCTGGACTACTTAAATTTGTCTATGTATTGAAAATTTTTGCAAATTTTTAATTAATGTAATTAAAACTTTTCAAATAAAAAATTCTTCCTAAGCACATATTAAAATGGATTGAAACAACACCTCCAACAACGGAATCAGATTTTTACTTAAGGGTAATGCCACAAGTTGTATACTAAGCAGTGTTTAGTTTATACATGAGATAATTAATGTCCGTTCTTTCCTCTAAGTAACTTTAAGGGAGTGCACATAAAATGCCTGCTAAAGGGAGAACGGCCGGTGCAGTCGACGGAATCAGAGCCCACTACTCCGACACACAGCCTTAGTGGACAGGTCTCAACACTCCCGTAAATTTCACGAAAACCTCGGCTACTCAAACAGGAAAAACAAATACTTTGGAACAGAACTGAAGGCTGGCTTTAACCATCTCATAATTAAGCACTTAAAAAACTGTTTTAACTAAAAATATTTGTACTCCTGTGTAGTTTATCTGTTTACATGTTGCATAAATCAATTTTTCATTTCCTTATTTTAATTCTGACAGTGGTAACACAATATCCTTCCATATATATTGCTATCACATCTGTTAGTGCGCAACGCTTGAGGATGCAGAATGTCCCAGACGTAATTCTGTACCATTAGGGCCCTCGAATCACTACCAGAGTTGACCTGAAGTCATGTCCCACGACTCCCCATACTGTGATGAAAGTAGTATTGCCAGCATGTCTCTCCACAACAATGGCACCATGTGTCCTCTTCACTCGACATCACCATACTTGCACATGATGGTCGTATGTGGTAATGCAGAACTGACGTTCATTACTGAACATGATGTGAAGTCACTCATCACTCGTTCATTGCCTTATGGATGTGGCACCAAACAAAATGTCCCCTTCTTTGTTCCGGTGTTAACGGCAGCCTACACACGGGATGGTGAGCCTGCGTTCCAGCTAATGCCAGTGTCCTAAACATAATGCATGATGACACATGCTGTAGCAAAGTGTCTGGATGGCAGCTGCAGATGGCAGGGGGTTGTTTAATGCTTGACCAAAGGTACGGTCGGTAACCCTCCCTTTGTGGGGTCCACCCTGGTCAACCAGAACCTTCACAATGTGCATGGATGCCCTCACGTACTCAGTGGTTCCAACACTGCGCCACTGACAATGGAATGATCCAAGCACACAGCAATTCCATCATATGTCCATCATGCAGGGCCAATCAAAGTGCTGTGTAATACTCTGTGTCTATGATGCATGCTACGTATTTGATTAAATTCACTCCCTCACTG
Organism: Clitarchus hookeri; assembly: GCA_002778355.1. NCBI lineage: Eukaryota > Metazoa > Arthropoda > Insecta > Phasmatodea > Phasmatidae > Clitarchus > Clitarchus hookeri. The sequence continues at coordinate 137,031 of NQII01006949.1, read as the reverse complement.
CAACACCGACTGATTATTCACTCTGACGGGGGTTTTCGTGATCTCAGGAGCGGGGAGAAGGAAGCTTAGGCAGGTGTTGTGGTGCTTGTAGAGATGGAAAGAGCTCCAGAGCATAATATACTCATCCAGGGATGGGCCATTCGCCCACGTGGCTCCTCTTGAGATCACCCAGTGACGAGGTGATGTCAATAATGTTGTGGAATCCTGCGTATGCCTACCTACGAGGGTGTAGACCTCCTCATATGCCTCTAATTATCACGTGAGACTGTTCAGTGGCCGTCTCACGCACCAAAAACACAACTAATCCATCATTGGTAGGAGTGGTGCACCAGTGGGTAGAAGATCCTAAGTTAGGTTAAGTGGTCGTGAAGCGACCAATAGTGAAATAAAATAATGAAACACTTGCACTGATTTTACTCACTATATATTTCCTCCTGAGAGGCACACAGGTCTAGTGATAAGGCACGCTAGCATCCGACACAGAACAAAAGGCAAGTGGCAGATGGAAATAATTACAATAAATTACACTTCCGGCGCGTTTCAAGCTGTATGAAGTTAATTAAGTTCCAAAATAAAATAAGTTACTATTGATAAACTAAAGCTTGGTGCAATATGTTGGAAGTGCTTGGGGCCCGCGGCGTGCGTTCACTCCCTCAGCGCGTGCAGAACCAACTGAACGAGCATGACGGGCTTGTTAGGGACCGCTACTCGAAAGCACGTCAGTTGCATTGAGAAAATACAAGGGCACTTTGATTGATGAAACAAATACACACATGTACTTCTACATGACACTACAAGACAAGAACACTTTTATATATTAATTTGCATGAGCAAATTAAGCATAAAAAGAAATTCGATTGGTAAGAAAAAGTATACGCAACATATTTTAATTATGCCTCAGGGCTGTCTCTCCCAGTCTGTTGCGTGTATATCCGGTTTGTTTACATTTACCCCCTTTTATTTAAATAATGTAAAAATCACTCGCACCCTCATTTGTATACATTTTAAGGTGGCGACAGGTGGCTGGCTCACGATGGATGAGACCACTCTATCCCCAGGAGAGGTGTGGGTAGCCATGCTCGAATACGTAATTTATAAGGCAAATTTACACTGTGGCACATAAACACATGGCTCGTTTACACGGCCTTGAAACCCATAACTTTTTCTGAATAATTCGCGCACACACACAACACACGCACAGGGACGTGAACAGGAAATGAAGAGGTGCACACAAGGGGTTTTGTGAACACTGTAACCACTGTGCGCCCCTCGCTGCATTCATTTCCCCGGTGGTATTCTTACTGTGGACATCTCTTAGCAGTATTGGTCGCCTGAATTATCACGCCCTCAAAAGATCTCTCTTGAAGGCTTGACAGCGAGACGGTTACTTGACTCCGGCAGTACCCCGGTGGGTTGTGAAGGGGTGATGCACTCCGGTGCACTTCGCCAGGGTAGGAGTCGTGGAGGGGGCGGTCGCCACGTTCGAGCCGACTGTCCCCAGTAGAGGACACGTCGAAGCTGCACTGGTGTTGCGGGATGAACAGGCTAAGGGAAAAGGGACGTGGAACCAATAATGCACTCTGGTGGCCACTCTTGACAGCAGATATCATTGAAATTCTTATCATTTACACATATAGTCTTGATATGCATGTGAACCAAATAATGTCCAGTTTGGACCATTACTTCTGGCTTCTGGATGCTTCATTTTTTTGTCAATCACTGTAAGTTTTTCCATCTGCTGGAAATATTGCATGAGTAACGTACACACATAAGTCAATGCTTATCACAATTATTGTAAAATTAGAAATTTTTCTTAGCCAAAAATTTTAAGTAGACAGATGTAGTTTTAGAGTACAACCTACACCAATGCTATCGAATTAGCAGCCCAAGGCCCACATGTAGCCGCCACACTTGCCAGACTGACACATGGACACAGCACTTTATCACATGTATGTGTGTGTGTGTATATATACACATGCCAGAACTCTTTTTAATAAATTGACTGTGTATAAGTGAACACTAACTTTGTAAAAAATTAGTGAAGCTAACTGAAGAACGCCCGACCTAAACTGCATACTTCTATGTCACTAGAGTTGTACTCAAAAGAGTAATTCAAAATGTTGTTTATGTAAGAAGTCAGCCCATTTAAATATGATGTTTCTCTTTCTTCAAATTTTGAGATCTTGTGAGAAAAAAAACTGCAAACATATTAAAAACTTGAAGAATATTTGAAGTCACCCAGATACTAAAATAAGTTCCTGATATAACTAATAGTTCTAATTTCTGTCTAAATGTGTACAAATAATTTGTTATGAAGATTTTAAAAGCGTAGGCTGTAGATTGGCCTTGACATACCATTAATAGCAATATCACTAGAGATGGAACCAAAAACATATGCAACAGAAATTACACAATCACAAACACACACATTACCCAGGACTTGAACCCATAAAACCTCATATCATCAGATAGTGTGCAATCAACCGCATTACAGCGGTACGATTCATCAAAGCATCAACTTTGGATGTAATCAGTCTAATGTTTTACATGATATGGTTTACTAACCTGAAATATTTACAGGGGAGTTGTTTTGAAAATAAGTGTCTGGCCTGCTTAAAACATATACACTAATATGGCCCAAATCAGGTAAGAATCAGGTGATCTTGCCTAGTTATGTGAGAGAGAGAGAGAGTATGAAACTATGAAAAAAATGTCTGCTTAACTTCGGAATGCCAGGCTCCAAACTGCGCCGGGAAATTGACTTTTTAGGGCTGCGCGCGCGCAAAAGATGGCCTAAGCCGTTCTACCTTTTCTTCGGGCGTTCTTGGCCGTCCTGTTGATTGTTTCTTCTCTACTGTACCGGTTTCGCTGAAACTTTTAACCCAATGACAAATAGCTCTCTGTTCTGGTACACATTAAAAATTATGGTCATGCAAGACTTTAATATCCTACGTCCACAACCACAACTTCCTTTGGCCATTGGCCGCGTGTCTACCTGAGAAGACATGTTCCTATCAGACTGGGCCAATCATAATAAAGTACTCCGACAATTAAGTCCATGATTTGCGGACAGACACTTGAGGAACGTGACATTTAAAATCATCCAATCACGAAAGTGCATACGAATAAAAGTGTTTTGGAGTACAACTAGTCTTGAAATCTTTTCGCGAAAAACACCAGTTCCTACTCATTAGCAATGGAATTCTTCCAAAGATGAGATCTTAGATTGTTTTTTAATTGCTTATTTATAGGAACGTGATTATCTGTTTCCAGCGAAACATAAGTTTTTACTGATCTGGATTGTTTTCTTTATGTCCGTTTGTGAAATGTGTTATATTTCGTATTCAGAATTTTCAGCTTTCACTAGGTTAATAGAAAACATAAGTAAGAAATTGTATTATTCTCACTGAACTACCATCAATAGCAGGCTTCAAATACTATATTTACTTATTTGTCATTATTTACATTCCTGCATAGACATTGCAAATCTATTTCTATATAATTAATGAATTCTGTAGAACAAAAAAAAGCCTTCCAAGCGAGAATTTTAAAAACACTTACAAATGTTGTGTTTGACTTAATTAACTGTATGAAATAAGCTTAATACTACTATCTGTGAAGGATACAAGTTAAGTTATGCCACAAGTACAATTACTATAAAAAGGTAGAGAGAGATTAAAAAAAACAATGACAAACTGCCTCACATTTATTTATTTACCCCTACCTTATATTTTATAAAACTGGCTCTGAGGAAAACATGCTTTGTACTAACCATTTGGAACATAGTCCAAACTCAGAATACACAGAAACTGTGAACAATGACATTTCTCTAGCAGGAAGTAATTGGTATTGTATGACAGTGGAGTGCGCAGGGTCATTTTTTTGGATGGGGCAATCAAAAGTACAGGGGAAATTTTTTGAGGGAAGAAAATAGCTATAGGCAGTTCACGGTAAAGTAAGCGCTTTTGAGGCCCCAGTTACTTTTTCCTTTCAGCCATATTTTATCCTTTAACCATCTTTTTGAATAAATATTGCCATGTAAGTAATAAACACAGTGTGTATATTCCACCGCACCCGGAATTAAACGTCTAAAACTAAAATAAAATGTATTTATTGACTACTATTCCAAATGAGAGGACTTTTAAAAGTGTTCACTTTACCGTGAATAGCCTTTATCAAAGTTAGCTAATTGACACCAGTTGAGAGGAAAGAGGTAACTTATAGGTGTTGCTCTACTGGCAAATTTTTGACTTTCAATCTGCACTAATTTCATGACAAAATCGTGTGTTACTCTGGCAATAATTAATAATTTTGAGCCAAAATGTGTAAAAAGGTAATAAATACATTAAGCAAACTTCCAACATTTGACTTAACTGCCACAAAATTTAAATTATCGAAATTAAAATAAGCAAGGTTAGCAAGACACAGGCTACTTTCCAACCCGACACTGTCATACTATAATAACTATCCAAAGTTTCAATTTCTCAGGGGAGGCAATTGCCTCGGTCACCTCCCATTGCGTACGAACGACACTGTTATATGAGTATAAAACACACCAAATTTCCTGTATAAAACATATATTTCACATGCTTTCTCAAACTACTAACAAATCATTACATACAGCCACCAAGCATGGATCATTGTGCTTACAGATCAGATGTTCTGTGGTACTAGAAAACCACAAGTAAAGAAGATTCATGCAGAAGAACAAATGTCGAGCGACACTACATTTGTAAAAAAAAAAAAAACAGAAATAATAGTACAAATGTTATTAGAAACTAAAGAGGCTTGGCTCTGTCCTTGGTGGTGCCTTAGTAACACCGACTTTAGACTCAAAGAATATTTTGTACATGCCGTCAGTAAGACTTGTAAAGCATTCTAATTTTGGAGGGAAATTAAACATTCTGAAAATAATACCCAGTGAGATCAAAGTCATTCAAATTCGTGAAAATAAAATAGTGAATTGATTGGGAAGATAGGGCGAAGTAGAAAGTTAGAATGTGAAGATGAATTGTTAGTGAAGAAGAGCGTACGTCCGTTAAGGCAACGGAACTGCAGCAGCAATCAGCGTTACAATTTATCTTTCCAGATAATTACCTTGCTGTGAGCCACTATCTTCTTTGTTCTTGAACCACTTCAAAACCTCTGGTGGCAAAAAGCAACTGAGAAATCCTGCAGGTAAGTGTGTGTTTGAAATGAAAACAAACTGAAATTACATAATCTGTATATGAAGACATTACTTATTCCCACGCTACCTCCAAAAAAAAAAATTGGTACTGTAATGTGAAACAAAAAAAAAACCAACATATTTATGTTGGCAACTACATTTGTTGATAAAAATCACATGTGCTTTAATCAGTTACTCGAAAAATATAACAAAATGTGTCAGCATAAATAAATAATTTACATATGCTGGACTTTTACTATACCTATTTGTTGGCAAATAACTGCAATGTACTGTTTTCATTCCCTCTATAACCGCCCATGGCACTGTATATTAGAACACAAAGAAGCCACTGCAGTATTATTAAATGCCAAATCTGTATATTAATCCCACTTCCTGCAACTTTTGCTTGGATGGCATGCTATTTTCTTTTCTGTGTAGGAAATAAATATGAATAAGGAACTAATACTAAGTAAATAATACACTGATAATGTTGTTGAAGCAGTTACTATACTCCAGGCACTTGGGCAATTACTGTCCTGGCTACTTTTGTAAGGTCGCCACAATCCAGGGCAATTCTGCATGCAACATGGCACTGAGGAACATACTGTCCATACTTCACACCCAGTTTACGTACAATGTCTACTAAATCGAAATGAATAAAAAATGATGACATTTTGCTGACCTTTGAGACTGACATTGAATTTATAACATTTTATTCTTTAATGGAATTCACAGTATTGTTTTCATTGTAATCTGTAATACAATGTAGTAGACATAAAATTAATGGTAACTTTTGACAATCTCCATTTCCTTAGGTGAATCTGGCTTAAATGGGATCATCCGTGCTTAAGAAGACTTGTATCTACTGCTTATATGGATTCTCGTATGCCTCGGTCACAAAAGGTGAGACAATAACTAACTTCCAACGTAAATGTCTGGGTAGGCATTGTATTGCAAATTAAACCATATAACTCACTGGAATACAGACATTCATCAGATTACATTGCACTAGAATAATAATAACTCAACAGTCCCAGCTGCCACGTGATTTGCTGCACTAAGTCGAAAGTACTTTTCTCATATCATTTCAAGTACTTGATTGCTACAAACAAAAATATTGTTAACTAAACACTCCCTCTTAATCAAATTAAATATTAGGCATGATACAGGAATGCAAGGGTACCGCCACAAGTAATTAGATTGCTATTATTTTAAACCTAGTTCTTGAACAAATTTTAAGAATTTCCTTGCCTCAGTTTTGTGAAGCCGTCAGTCAGCTCATCTTTAGATTTAATATAACTGACACTGATTTTATCAGAGCTACTCATTTCTCTGACCAAATGGTATTTGTTTTCTACATGTCTTAAGCACTTATAGTTCTCAGGATTTTTTCACACACACATGGAAATTGCAATAGGCTCATCAACATTAATGCCTAGTTCACTAATGGCATTTCTAATCCCAAACATCTCCACTGACACAAGCACTTACTGCAAGGTACGCTGCCTCTGTGAAGGACACAGCAACTGACTGCTGCTTACAAGACAACCACGACACAACACGGCCAAAAACTTTGCATATGCAGGCGGAAGTTGACTTGCGATCAGCTGTGCTACCAATCCAGTGAACACCTATGAATCCCTGCAAGGCCGGGGTGTCTTCTTGTAAAGAGCAGACCGTTTTCTGTTCTGCAGAGCCTCTGATAGACCACAGAATTCTCTTGAGTGCCTTCCATAGATTAACCCCAGGGCTTCCTTGGAAACGACTACGACAGCTCACTACTGCACAAATATCTGGATGGGCGCCGAGCACAGCATACAGCAAGCATCAAGTCAATGGCCTACACCTATTCTGGAGATTCCATCACCCGATTTTTCTTCTATGTTCAATCAAATTTCTGGGGGGGATACTGATTTGCAATCAGACATTCTGAATCGTTGAAGGATTTCCTTTAAGTATGCAGTCTGATCCTTTTTGTATTCAGATTTCCAGAAAGTTGAAAAACTGTTCCCAGGTCTTTCATCTTGAACTTGAAGCGGCACCCAAGTTTGCTTCACATTCCTTTAACAGCTCTTTCATCAGTGTCTATTAGCAGTGTGTCATCTACATAGAGGAACAAACACATGTGCTCATTGTTCTAGAACTTATGATACAGACAATAATCTGATTTGACTTGGAATTGTTGCTCCATCATTAAACAATCAAATGCCTTATTCCAGTTTTTGGAGACTTGAGTCCATATCAAAATGTGTGGAACTTCAAGACACAAACGCCACCTTCTCCACTGCCTTGAGAACACATGCCTTCTGGTTTGCAGATATACACAGCTTCATCAATTCTTCCATTCAAAAAAGGTATTCTCAACATTAAGATGATAAATCTTTAGTTTGAATGACATCAACAAAAATTTTAACCGTAGAGAGTTTTGCAACTAGTGCATAAATTTCCGAATGATCAAAATTTTCTTTCTGTTGAAACCCTTTTGCCACAAGGTGTGCCTTGAACTGTGCTGGTTCATTTTCATTTTCTGGTTTGGCCTTGTATACCCACTTAGTCTGAATTGGTTTCACAGTTGTGGGTAACTCCACCTCATTTTCTTTCTTTCAGTAATTTTCAGTCTGTGATGGCAAACGATGCTACAGACAAAACTATCAAACTCTGGGACGCATCTGGTGAGCAAATGGAAAACTGGAAGCAACGCACGGCACATGCAATGTTTGGACCACACATTCCCTTTCACTTGTTCAAATTTCCCGCCACATCTTACCAACACTGTTGATGGTGGTGCCATCTGCACTGGAGCAGCGCTGCCTGAATGTACAAGACCCGTTCGGCTTTGTTCTCCTATAGGTAATTTGCAACTCACAATGCTTTCGTTAAAATACAGTCCACATTGTTTTTGAGCCGAGAAATACACTGTGCGAATGCATAAACCAATGTCTTGGGAGACTTACAGGTCTTGTTTTGGAATTTGGAGGGGGGAGGGGATCTAATAGTTTACGGAAAATAATATTTGTGTGCAGTGAAAATGATGAATTTGAAAGTGCTGAAAACTGTTGGTGCAATGTGTGTTCACTTCCTGTGGTTTATAAGAGAGAATTAAATGACATGGCAGATACATGACTACGAGGTATCCTTCTAAAAGGCAGTGAGTGACATCATCTTACAAGCTAAGACTCTATTCCAATCTCACGACATTCGCCAACTCTTACGTTTCAGACAGAATTCGAGGTGAGAAATGGGGGCTTCTTATCCTTTGTGACTACAAAATGGTTCTGGTCAGTTGAAAACTTTGTCAGAATGTATTTCAATACTTAGCATTGGGTTTGTAGGAAATTTTATTAGTCAAAACTGGCATTCAACACTTTCCCGAATAATGACATTGCTAAGCCAACGACAAATTTTTTGAATTTACAGGAAGACAATTGTTTAGTTAAGCAGTCACTTATTTTTCTAATAGTATAGACACGCACAATATTTAGAATGTTCTCTTGCACAAGTTCATTTGTAAAACTATAATTGACATGAATGTGTTTGGATCTTTGCGTTTCCAGGGTAGACATGTTGAAGTTAGCGTTTACACTGGTTATGCTTAACCATGTACATCAAAGTGTAACAATCCTGTAATTGAGCAATTGGGTTATCGATTCTAAAACAAATTAAAATACAATAAAAATGATAGAAAAGTTACACTAATAACCATTAAAATAAGTTGAAACAATATTTTTTTATTCCATTTGGCAAACATTAACATAAAAAGAATAAAAATTTATGTTAAAAAACATAGAAGAGAAATGTTATTTGTTGAATATGCATATATTTACACTTTTTAGCTTGATACTTGAAGAAACATGTTTAAAACTTTTCAGAATAGGATACAATGGAAAACAAATATCACAATAAAAATACGGGAAGAAATCACATTAACCTAATAGGGGGAAAAATTTTAAAATACTATTCCTTTACAGCAAATATGAAAGAAAGAAAAAAAGAAACATGCACCATATTTCTACTACTTTCAAAAATTTTCATGCGACAAATAAATTTTTAACATACATTTTAAATTCCTGACGTTTAGACAGGCTTTCAAATTACTAGCCTGGTGATTCTAAAAATGAGCACTAGAGACTGTAAAAGATTGGGGAAATAAATTGGACTTGTGATGATAGGGAATTATTAGTTGTGATGTATCGCATAAACATGTATGATGATTGTGGTTTACTTTTAGGGGTTGATATCATTCTGCAAGGTATTTAGAGCTATCAGATTGAAGTGTCTGATTTAACAAGTTTAGTGTATGCAGCTTGTGTATGTCATCGAGAGAGCCACTAAGTTTTTCATAGTAAGAGTTAATATGCTCCTAAGATTTCAAGTTATATATGTAATGTACACAAATGTTTTATAAGCGCTGCAGCATAATTTAAACCTAAAATAAAAATGTGTTTGAGCTTCATGTTACTGGCAACAGCTGTTTCCGAGACTACAGAACACATTCTCGACAATGAATGATACATATTACACGTGACTCTGGTGACTTTCCTCGACGACCACTCTTTACTGCTATTTACAGTCCCGTCCCATATTCAGGACTTGGTAATTGAACGTGTTCATGCATACGAAAAAAAAAATACAGTTGCTACTAATTACATTATACTTCTAGTGGGATATAAAGACATGGAACAATATTTGAAAAGTCGCTCTCGACTTTACTGCAGTAGTCCAAGTGGTGTATTTCTGTTTCGAAGATTGGATCGTACATGATCAGTTTACAGTCAACCATCAAATTTTGTCAGTAAAAATGTTTAAATTATTCTCAGATTAAATTGTTAATAGTAAAAGCTGCCAAATCCACTAGCAGTGATTCACCACAAAAACTGCATGAAAAAGTGGTAGTCATTATCAAGTGATACTCGAAATTGAAACTAAACCAGCGGATATACGAACACCAGGGCAGATTTTCTTGTTCACTTTAGCGCATTCAATATTGTGGTTGGTGTACACGCCTGTTCTGCAATGACACGGATGCGTAAGAATACGGACACGGAACACGTAAACGGAATGAGCGGACGAGTGAGTGAAGAGACTTGGGCGGCTCTTAACAACGAGGTCTTGATAGCCGATGAGGGTGATTGAGAGATGGATCAGCGCCGGAACGAAGGAGCAGGGGAAACGGGAGATCCCCAAGATAAACCCACCCACCAGCGGCATCGTCCGGCACGATTCCCACTTGACAAAATCCGGAGTGAACCGGCCGGGGATTGAACCCGGTTCACCTTGGTGAGAGGCGCGCCGTCCAACCGCTTAGCCACAGTGGTCCAATGAGCGGACGAATCGTGACGAATTTTAGCTATTCCACAACACAAAGAAACGTCCAGTTCTGCAATTTAAGAAATAAAAAATACTCAACTGTTACAAATTACAGATATAATTTTTATAATGTATACATCTCGTTTTTTTTATATTTTTACAGGTTTTATTGTGTAAATAATACTGCTAAACCATGCACATGTGTTTATTAAAACAAAAATGATAACAGCATGTAACCACGGCAAATCCATGCAATTATTGCCTTGTATCCCATACTGGCCACGAAAACTAATAACAAACCAAATACTCAATTTATATTGGCTACATGGATTCATGAACACACTTTCTTGCGTGTATCCATAAGTTATCCGCAACTGCGTGAGTCCTATTGTAGATTGAACACGGGCAGTTTTAAGTACTCTGCTTCCGTGATCCGTATCCGCATCCGTGCCATTGTAGAACACGCCTCAGGTCTTGCAACTGCAATTTGTCATTGGCTAAATAGCGACCAATCAAAGCCCACCAACCAACCACCTGCACTAGACATTCTGAAGCGCAGAAGCGAAACCCCCCAGCTGCAACCACCAAAGCAGTACAGATATACTGGTTGCCTATCTCCTCGACCGCAGGCGTTCCATGGCAAACCACAACTATGTGCGTCAACTGAACACGACGCACCACACGCGCCTCAAGGTCACAGAGTAGAAACTATAGTCGGTTCATGACTGGAAGAGACTTTCTTGAAGCCCTGCTAAAGATCTACTTTCAAGCCCATTTCGTATCCTTCTGCCAAAAGGTAAACAAACATTGCCATGTGGCAGTCACATGGCAATGTTTACATGCAATGTTTACATTCCACTGTGTGTGTGTACATGTGTTCGTACATGCACGTACCCATCATAAAAGTAATGTATATATTATTAATGGATATTCCACAAGCGTAAAGTTTTTAATCTTGAGAATTTCACACAAAAGAATATGTGATGCAAGCGAAAAACATTTCATTATATAAACCCAAAATGTGAGTATTAAAAATTAGATGTTTCGTGTGCGTGCCTGTCTCTCTCTCTCTCTCTCTCTGTGTGTGTGTGTGTGTATATGTATAGGTTTGATTTTGGGTGGGGGAGAAAAACTTTCACTTTGATTACATATTATAGACACAATACTTTGCAATGAAATGTGTCAACATTCAAGGAGTCCATCCAACAACATTAACATGGCAACGCCAATCTCTCATAAGCCCCCGGATGGCCGTGCTGTAGAGAATTTGTGCGATTCTTGTTTAACCTAATATTTCATTTATCGGTTTTTTTATACTAATATCAGCTCTTTATTATTTGATTTTTCATAACGTATGACTTTAATTTGTGCTAACCTTCTCGTACAGATTCCTTTTGCTTTTGAAATCTGTATAAGAGATTACTCATAGTGCGTTCTAACGTGTTTAATATTTTTCAAATTTATTTCAGGTTTGCTTAAAATTTTATTTACTGTATTTTACGTTGTATGTTGCGGTAGTTTTTGTGTGCAGTCATGAGTTCTAGCAAGGTGAATAAAAGAGAAGTCACCAACGCCAACAGGACATCATTAACCTCACCGAATCGTTGTATTCACTAATTAGCTGAGGGGAAATGAAACCCTGCAACGTCGCGGAAAGAGCGGCAGAAATGTTGAAACTCTCCAGATCTACAGTGCTAAGGTATGTTAAAATATCTGTAGTATTAACCATTGCGTTTGCAAGTTGTGTGTGTTAAGATCAATTACGTTGGCCCACGAAATGTGTTTACAAGAACATAAAGAAAATTTGTTAATAACTTGATAACATCGTCGAACGTTGTCTACGTGTATTTTTAACGTTTTATTTTGGTAATTATTAAGTTTATAGGGTTTCCTGTAAAAATAAAAATAATTCATTGAAAATCTTATATTTCCACTCTGCTAATGATGCAGAACACGAATATACGAGGGGCATTAACGTCCGACTAATTTCGTAATATGTGCCCACCTAACCTAACAGAACCTAACCCCACGATGAGTGAATCACTATTTTACATTTTTTAACTAACCTAGGATTGTAGGGTTATATAGTAACCAATACCTGCCACCTATTAAACTAACCTAAACTAACACACGGCAGAGCATATCACATTGTCACACATCATTTGTAAACAAACCCTTGTATGTTTTTGGTATCAGTAACTGTAGTTGACCCAGTAACTGAATTATGGTCCTTTTTAAATTATGCAAATTAGGTTGGCTATGTAGCACTGAAAGTGAAAAATATGACACTGATAATTTACAATAACTAAAAGACAATGGCTGTAGAACAGTGGTGTTGGGGAAATGCATTAATACACAATTGTTTTCTTAAAAGATTATGACTGCGATTTCATCGATTACGATGTCCTCTCATGTTTAGTGAAGTGATACAGATATGTTTAATAGTAGGGGAAGTTCCAGTTATATCGACTGTAATCTATTTAGTGACGTATAACAATGGCAATTAATGCCGCAATGTAACTTATAAATACAAAACAAGCTCCTTCTTCAGAATCTTAAAATGCACCATCTCTCCATAACCTATATAAAATTAATTGACTATAACAAACTCACTATAGAGGCAATTTTCCTTACCATTGTCAGTTGTCTTTATAATAAATTTCCACTGTATATATTGGGTTGTTTATGAAGAATCCCTCGCAGGGGTACACAAATTCCAACACAAAGTAGTTTTTATTTTTAATTACACATTGTAATACCACCTTTTGGTTAGGTGATTCATACACTCACATTTGAGTCTATATAACCCTACAATCCTAGGTTAGTGTAAAACCCAACAATCCTAGGTTAGTTTAAAAATGTAAAATAGTGATTCACCCATCGTGGAGATAGGTTGTTAGGTTAGGTGGGCAAATGTTACGAAATTAGTCGGACGTTAATGCCCCTCGTATATTCGTGTTCTGCATCATTAGTGGAATGGAAATATACCATTTTCCGTGAAATTGTTATTTTTTTTACAGAAAAGCCCCCTAAACTTAATAACTACCCTAATAAAACGTTAAAAAGACACGTAGACAACGTTCGACGATGTTATCAAGTTATTAACAAATTTTCTTTATGTTCTTGTAAACACATTTCGTAGGCCAACATAATTGACCTTAGCACACACAACTTGCAAACGCAATGGTTAATACTACATATATTTTAACATACCTTAGAACTCTGGATCTGAAGCGTTTCAACATTTCTGCCACTCTTTCCGCGACGTTGCAGGGTTTCATTTCCTCTCGCCTAATTATGGAATACAACGATTCGGTGAGGTTAATGATGTCCTGTTGGCGTTGGTGACTTATCTTTTATTCACCTTGCTAGAACTCATGACTGCACACAAAAACTACCGCAACATATAACGTAAAATACAATAAATAAAATTTTAAGCAAATCTGAAATAAATTTAAAAAATATTAAAAACGTGAGAACGCACTACGAGTAATCTCTTATACATGTATCAGAAACGAAAGAAATCGGCACAACGAGAAATAATAAAGAGAGGATATTAGTAAAAAAAAAAATAAACCAGTAAATGAATTATTATTGGTTAAACAAGATAATCGCACCAATTCTCTGGCACGTGTGTCGACCACATCTCGCAAACAACACACGGAACGAGGGTTTGTAAACAAATGGCCGCTCTACTTTCACTTTGAGCGTGATTTTGTGAGTATGCAAGAAACATTGAAATCAAAGTACGTTAGCATCACGTCATTAATAATTGGCATAATAAGATACAAGTCTTTTCGAAACCCATTTGTAAGCGATAAATTAACAATTACGTTAAAACTTTAGAACTATTTCCTCTCTTTGTGCTGGCAACCTAACGGCATAACTGTATCCGCGCTCGCCGCTGTTTGTAATGTTATATGCATGTAGCTAACGGCTAGGGTGTTTTTTCAAAGGTTGATTTTCAAAAGTTTCTTCCAGTCGTGAACTGACTATATGTACATCTAATCAGAGCAGGGGCGGGTCCAGAGCGTAGACTAAATATGAGGTAGACCACTAATCAGTCTTCTTTGCATGTACTCTACACTGAGTGGTCTACACCAAAGAAGTTACATGTTCAACAGTGATGAACGTGTTTATTTGTATCTTAATTTTCAAAAGACAAACACTTTTATATTAATAAAATACTAATACCAATTTGAATCTAATCAAACTGCATTAAAATTGGTTAACATCTCAAAGCTCAAACATTGCAAACAGCCCAAAGAACTTGTTTACTAATTAGCGTTTTAACCTCAAATTTAATTTCCCGTTTTTGCTAGTGTTGGCAGAAAAGCAGTTGAATGTTGGGACACGAAGATTGGTTGCGCGCCGCCAGCGAGATCGGTCTACCTCATCTGTAGTGTATAGTCCAGAGTGGGAAAATAAAGGGGGGTGGGGGGAGATGGTGTCATAGATGACATGAAGGGTCCCCTCACCATTTTTTTCCCCAAAGCCATCCCATTAACTAGTATTTAACTGTCCTGTGAATGTTTTAAACCTGAAATGAAATTACTTAATAATTGTTTCAAATATTAATTGTATTCTATTAATTTAGTATTCTTTCCCAAAATTATGAATAAACAGTGCCCCTTCCCATGCCACAAATCAAAAATTTTAGACCTGCTCCTGCAAAATTGATAAGTGCCCCCCCCTCCCCCTCTATCCTCTAAAACCGAAAGTCTAGATACGCTCCTGATCAGAGGCGAAATGGCACATCGGTTTCTTCGATGTGCGCGTACCCATTCTCTAATTGGCTGTGCGAGGCTCTGGGAACGGGCCTTACGTCTGGTTGGTTACTACTTGCTGTGAAAAGTTCCCTATTGGCTGCGCTGCCGGTCGGCGAGTAGGCAACCACGCATATTGCTGGCCAGTGACACAACTTTGCTGGCCAGCATGTTTGATTGTAGCTGGCGGTACCAGCTGTTGTTTCGCCTCTGTATTCTTACGTACTCTGAAGCCAGGTCACAGAACAATCAGCTCCTAAAACAGAGGGAAGTGCCGCGGTAGTGATCGTTCTCCGTTGCCTGTGGCTGCTTGAGACTCTGCATCCGGGCCGTCAGTGTGGCTGGCCACTGCATCAATAGGAAGCTTTTTGAGCTTATTCCCTATATCATCGGGCAGTACACTAATGCCGCGGATTAAATGTTTGCAGGCGAATAACAAACGTTCAGCATTGAAGTACAATAATTCACAGTGGCAGCGGCACACCACGCAATGACACGGAGATAACTGCCAATAACGAAGAAAACATCCGAGGTTTACCAATTACACACAAAGATAACAATCAGTGCAACTTTTCCGCTCCGTTCCATCAGTCCTCGATTAATGCACGCTGCAAGACAAAAGATTAAGATTATTTATTCCTGCGTATATGCCAAACACTGACTTACAATTTGCCTACATAACTGCCAAAATCTCCTTAACATACAAAAGTAAAGTGGTTTTTGCGTGCATTTTGTTTTGCGACAGACTAATATTTTTTTTAATACAAAAACTGCCTACGTGTGATATATTATGGTTGCATTAAAACGCGGTATGGGGCAGCGCAGTAACATTCGAAACGCGAAAGTAGATAGACAATGAGGGATCTGGAACAGGGGAGTGGGGAATAGGACGACATAATGGACGTTGCATCTGGCAGTGTACCAACAGTGGTGTCTGGCAAAGAACCAGAAGTAACCTTGACATTTGACATTGACGTTTTACCTATGAAACAAATTTCTAGAATATCTCTCAAAATTTTCCGAATTTCCCACCAAATCTGCAAAATATCCTGCAAAACGTTTCCTTACCCAAGATTATATGAATCACTCAGTCTGAAAATAGCATGACTTTTTTCAAGAATGTTCCAGTTCATGCTCTGTTAATCCACCACGACATCTTGTTTCTAGACATGACATGAGTGCCAGCATAGGTTTTAATGATGTATACACAAAATATATATGGAAATTATTTTCCCAAATGTTATAGGCATGGGTTTGTATGTAGGAGAGGGATGTGTTCATTATATTAACTCCTGCAGCAGGCATGTCGGCCAGACACTGAAAATTACTTTTAACTGTTTTTTAACAGTACAACTCGGGCTCTGAATTTTTTATTGATATTAATTAGAAACAGTACAGTCATGGGTATGTCTATTAGACCTCAGACCAGGAAGTCGGCATGCAGTCATGAGAAGGCATTAATCCTAAAAATAAAACAACTATACTCCGAAAATATGTTTTATTAAATAAATTTTCGTTTGTACACGATAATATATTTTCTTTTAGTTAATTTTTTACAAAATCATCTTCTGTCTGCTAACCAATTCCAGACTGAAGTAAAGTCACATGGGGTGATTTTTCAAAGGTTTTATTCAAAACATGTGAAGAAACCGCGAATCGACTATATCAGGCGGGCTGCCGCCTGGCACGTGAAGACCGCAGCGCAGCCGAGAACTTGATAGCAAGTGACTTTACTGTGGTTACCGACATCACAGAGCAACTAAGAAGTGAACGTGGAACATCCGCTTATAGAGCGCAACTACAGCCGCACACGCCAGCAAGATGGCGTCACAACTTCGTCCGCCAATCAGCGCCTGGTAAGCTAACTCACCAGCCAATAGGGAACCTTTCCCTGCATGCAACAAGCCTCGGAGGAGACAGGACGTGTTTTGTTTTTGTGGTAATTGGATTACCATTGTTGTGTCGAAAACACCGACACTATGCGCGGTTTATTTAGTTCACCAACACAGATGCGTGGCGTTACTTTGTGAATGATACGATCTGTGCGTCGCGTTGGGCATGTTCTCATCTGACGTACTTCTGGTCCTGATGGGTGTTCCTGGATTCTGCATTAACACTCCGACCGCTTTGGACGTCTTATCGCGTGGCCTGATTATAAAATAAATAAATGGCGTGTGGGGAGTGCACCCAGGGCAAGGCAACACCCTCCGAGTGACGGTCTTTCCAGCTGGGACCCGTAGGTGACCGTCATCCCCGGGCATGACAGAAGTGAAACCCTAGAATGGAGCGGCGCTGGAATGCAAGGGCGGGGGAAACGGGAGTACCCCGAGAAAACCCGCCGGCGAGCGGCATCGTCCAGCACGATTCCCACATGCGA
>NQII01006949.1:88115-102317 GCA_002778355.1 Clitarchus hookeri | reverse complement strand
CGAGACTGGCCATGTCTTGTAGATTATGGCAACTGACGACTGTAAAGTATCTTAGATTGTGCGAGTGAGATGAAGTGATAATTATCTGTCTCTCACGACATGAACTTGGAAATTGTATGCACCTCAGATATGAGACTAGATTTTACCGGGAATTCTTACTCCTCCCATCGTTAATTTCTCCTCGATTCCCGCACTCCGACTTTTGGCGACGAATGGGAAATCTGTGTGTGGGGGAGTACGAAGTACAATTCCTTTCGTGGCCAATGGGTGATCGCCGCGCGGGGGAGTTCACAGTTCCATTTCCTTCGTGGCCAATGGGAATGGGATTTGTTCATGGCACAAGGTTCCATCTCCCTCGCAGCCAATGGGAATTAGATTTTGGTTGCAGCCAATGGGAATGGGATTTGGCGAGGTCAGGTAGCCGTGTCTGTAAAATATGCAGTACGAAACAGGACCTCGACGAAGACAGCTCGTCATGGAGATAGCTCTACGCTAGGCGGAAACACAGGTGGCGACATCTGTAAACGGAATATAGCACATGACAGGGAACCCTGTGACGGTAGACGGTCCCTGACCTCAGGCATCACACCACATGAATACTTCTAGCAATGCGGAAAATTGGTTGCGGACCGATATTTCTGTAAACATCTTAAGGGGCTCGCCTACATACGATTACTTCTGAGACTCTACTGATGAACTCGAGCCATGCAGGCTGAAACTTTTATACTTATGTTCGAAATACGTCGTTTTTAAGTGGGATGCGATGGAAATCAAACGGCTAAAAGTAAGTTTTCTTTCTAAAGAAATCTGTAAGTTCAGCGTGTCTGCATTTTTTTTTTNATGGAAATCAAACGGCTAAAAGTAAGTTTTCTTTCTAAAGAAATCTGTAAGTTCAGCGTGTCTGCATTTTTTTTTTAACGTAAACACAATATTTAAGCCTGTCTTTACATTAAATCTGAAATATTCGTATGAAATTGCGGCTCCTCTAAATAACGGAGCGAGTATGCTAGATGCAACTTGCAAACAAAAAATAAAACTATCTTAAATTATGTTTTCAGCAACGTAAACAAGTATGACTGCTCATATAAGAAACATCTATCCTAATGCTTTTGAGAAACGAAGAGGCTTTTTTTCACGCTCGCCGAAACAATTCACCTGGCGTGGCGGGAAGTAATTAATTTTTTTTTTTAACGTTAAGCCAGTATTTCGACAATTGAGCCGAGGTGAGGCGAGCGTTTCTTCGTTAACGAATAATTTTAAAAATCAGTACGTATTTTCTAGTTCCATTAGTAATTAGAAACGCATACATTAGTATTACTGAAGAGAGGGCAGGATGCATGTGAGCTGAAGTTGGCGGCCTCGGAGCGATCGTCCGCCTGGCTGGGTGTGCCTAGTCAGCGATCTCTCTTCTCCGCGCCTACATTACGATAAGCACGCACTCCGCAGCTGCACGTCCATTCTCTATTGCGAATGCGGACGGAAGAAACTCAGTCACACATATATTTTGAAGGAAAAAAAACTGGATTAACAATTTATCACGCGCAACATAAAAGTTTTTTTTTTTTGGCCAAGAACTTTATTTACAATACCCGAGTGAAAGCTTTTGATTTTAACAATCGTATTAAATAAACTAGACGTGCTCTTGAAATCATTCGCAAAAAAAAAATCGCAAGTCATAAAAAATGTTGCTACAGTATGTCAGTTACTTACCGCCGAACTGAAGGAAGGTTGATGGAAGAAACAAATCGCTGGAAACTGGAGAAGGGCTGGAAACTCGCTAAGATGATTCACGAGACGGAATGGGAGGAAACAGGCTCGTTTCCGGCTTATGTTGTTTACCAGTACGATATTCATGTATTCTTCCGCGGACGTATTCTCCTTCGATTCTCCTTTCCACGTATTTTCCTCCGCGAAAAGAAAATAGTCCTCAATCGTGATTTTTTTTAAATTAAATTAAATTTTTTTCGTACAAAAAATTAAAACCTAACAAATTAAATAATAGATGGTTACCTTCATTGCGTGTAGCTTGTAATTTTTCCAATATATTGTTTTTTGTAAAAATATATATTTTTATCGATAATTCGCAATGCCCCCCGCCACAGATGGAAGTCATATCCTGTAGGCGTGTCAATGCAGGCGACGTTGAGGGGGGAGGGGGTGGTTGGGCCTCTCGCACGTATTAGAGTTCTCAGTGCCCTTCACGAGACTGGCCATGTCTTGTAGATTATGGCAACTGACGACTGTAAAGTATCTTAGATTGTGCGAGTGAGATGAAGTGATAATTATCTGTCTCTCACGACATGAACTTGGAAATTGTATGCACCTCAGATATGAGACTAGATTTTACCGGGAATTCTTACTCCTCCCATCGTTAATTTCTCCTCGATTCCCGCACTCCGACTTTTGGCGACGAATGGGAAATCTGTGTGTGGGGGAGTACGAAGTACAATTCCTTTCGTGGCCAATGGGTGATCGCCGCGCGGGGGGAGTTCACAGTTCCATTTCCTTCGCAGCCAATGGGAATTAGATTTTGGTTGCAGCCAATGGGAATGGGATTTGGCGAGGTCAGGTAGCCGTGTCTGAAAATAGTCCGATTTCCCCTCAAAATACTGCAGGGAGAACGACATTTTTCCTGACTGACAGGAGACAGTCCACAGACAAGCGCTGCTAGAATTTTTGGCTCAGTGGACTATATATAAACGGCCAATTAAACGGAATATTCAACATCAATCAGTCAAAAAAAAAATTTTCTATAACTAATTACAATAAAAGCGAAGAACCGTACATGAAACCGGTATATTTTCCACACCTTGGGATGTAGACGTATTATTTTTGCAAAAATAAATTTCTACCAGTCACTGTTCCATTAGATGTGAANTGAATCAGTCAAAAAAAAATATTTTCTATAACTAATTACAATAAAAGCGAAGAACCGTACATGAAACCGGTATATTTTCCACACCTTGGGATGTAGNATTTTCTATAACTAATTACAATAAAAGCGAAGAACCGTACATGAAACCGGTATATTTTCCACACCTTGGGATGTAGACGTATTATTTTTGCAAAAATAAATTTCTACCAGTCACTGTTCCATTAGATGTGAAACGCGCGATAATGGGCTTTATCTGTGTAGCGTCAAGCCAAAGCTGAGACTTTTTTTTTCTCGGATGTTTAACGTACATATAACCAGAAATATTTTTTAATCGGTGTTAACATATTGTACTAAATACGCTCGCTATTAAAGCCACAGACGAGACAAACAAATTATTAGAACACCTTAAGTTTTTTCTTCCTGTTTTAGTAAGCCATGCATGCATTGGAGTTATGATGATAAAAGGATACCTGGTCCAAGGCTGCAAGTTTCCAGTATGCTTTTCTGTCACAACGAACAATGAATAAATTTAACTAGGAAATATTACCCCCCCCCCCNTTGTATAGTTTTTGAGAGAAAATAAAAAATCGTAAAAAAATAAATAACTCAGCAAACATACTTTTACCATTTAACCATGTGTGTTTTTTTTATGGAAAACGAATTAGCAAATATATATTTTTTTATAGGGAGTGCGTTAACGTGAAGCAGATTATGAATGGAAGGTTCAGAAACATCGAAACCTATTTTCGCTGTGCGCTGGCATTGATTTAGTTTTAATGGTATTTGGAATGTATGTGACGAGCGTTTTATTTTTTAAGGTATGTTCTCTGTTTGTCCCATCAGTATGTTTTGTTTGTCCCCACCAGTATGTTCCGTCTTTTTTCCATAAATCAGTATGGTAAAGGGTATATATTTTTTTTCATATCAGTATGGTAACATGTTTTTTTATTCAATCAACATGGTAATGTGTATATTTTCTCAAGTGTCGGCCCTGGACCTTCTTGTGCCTTGTGTGTATTCTCTAATGGGCTAAAGTGTGTTTCTTTTTCCAGCGTATTAAAGTTTTTATGATAAAATAAATATGCAACGGCGAATTCTTTTTGCAACGTTAATACGTTACATGATAAATGAATAAGCAATAGATCTGTGTTGGAATAATAAATGTAATGTAGTTGTGGTGAAGCCAGCCAGCGCTGTAGACGAGCTGCTCGCCTCCTTTGCCAGGCTCCCGGTGGCCCGCGCCCGCCCGCTGCATGTTCAGCAGGAAGAGCAAAGCACATATTACGCAGTGTTGCCAAGTGGTGCGAACCTGACTCCGTCTCTGATGCTGCTACACGGCACATCTAAACATCATTTTCGAGGCCGCCTTCATTTGCTAAGTGTTTTACCCCATAACCTTAANTACGTTACATGATAAATGAATAAGCAATAGATCTGTGTTGGAATAATAAATGTAATGTAGTTGTGGTGAAGCCAGCGCTGTAGACGAGCTGCCAGGCTCCCGGTGGCCCGCCCGCCCTCTGCATGTTCAGCAGGAAGAGCAAAGCACATATTACGCAGTGCTGCCAAGTGGTGCGAACCTGACTCCGTCTCTGATGCTGCTACACGGCACATCTAAACATCATTTTCGAGGCCGCCTTCATTTGCTAAGTGTTTTACCCCATAACCTTAATTTTAATTTTTTTAATTATTACGTTCGTACACGTAAAATATAAAATACTATGTTTTAGTGATGGCTAGTGCCGCATTGCGGATTTATTAACTTTTTTGTTTCTTTAAATAGTAACAAAACTGATATATACAAATTTTTTTATTTACCAACAGTGTTTTTTTTTTACTTGTGTGAGCAGGACATAACTCGAGATAAAAAATCTATATTTTTAAAAGCAATTATTTATGCACACACATCACAATATAATTATTATTCTGCATAATACAAGGGATACTTTTTTTACACGCGTTTATTCTCCGAATCTTGGAGGGCATAACACACATAATATATATTTTTTAATGTACCATGGGTTACGTGTAGTTTTTTTTAATCTAGCACGAGTTATTATAACTCGACAGGCTTAGGATTTCGGAGTCGCACGGAGCAAGAAATATCTTTGATTTTTGCTCTCGTGAAGTCTTGTGGTGTACGTCTCTACGTACTGGCGGGCAGAAGCAATGCTTGTGAAGGTCTACAAAGTTCGTTCCGATGGGGCACACATTGCGATTCGCCGGCTCTTGGCAACTTCCAAAAACATAATTATGGCAGAGTCCAGCATTGTCGGAATTTCCTCGAACGGAATATTTCCCTCGTCCCACCTTAGTCCGTGCGTTTCGTACGTCTGTAGGCGCTACGTACGTTGCGTGGTGCGCTCGAGGTGCTTCCATGGACATGGTGGTAAAAAAGTATAACCTTTGGTTTTCTCGTCTTCATNCGTTGCGTGGTGCGCTCGAGGTGCTTCCATGGACATGGTGGTAAAAAAGTATAACCTTTGGTTTTCTCGTCTTCATCACTGTACGAGATGGCAATCTGCTTGATGGTGTAAGAGTCCAACGAGCGAAAACCTTGCGTGTTGTGAAACATTTCATACTATTTGTGTTATTCAAAAAAAAATTAAGTTAACATGCACACACCGAGTTGCAAAGAATTTTTATAAAGTCATTTAAAACTTCATCAAGGTCCAAACACATCGGGCGATTGTGTTCTAGGTTGGCTTCCTCGCCGGGTATTGCTTGCCAGTAAATATCTTGAAGGGGAGAATCTTCCACGGGTACAGCTTGCGAGGAGATAACTTGCACGCAATAATAGTCTTCAATGTGGACGTCGTCTTCAACAGGTAAGTTGTCTTCTATGGGCGCAGACATCGCAAGGGTTAACCCCTGCGATGCGGCGTGTCGGGAACCGACACTCCTTGCACGGGAGGCAGTCCCGTATGTCTTCGTCCTGGTGCAGGTAGGCCGGCAAATACTTGAATACGGTNACTCCTTGCACGGGAGGCAGTCCCGTATGTCTTCGTCCTGGTGCAGGTAGGCCGGCAAATACTTGAATACGGTCGACATTTCGTAAGGTGCGTGGATAAGGAGAAATTATTTCGGCAGGTGCGGTAACTCGTCCCGTTTGTCCAAGGCACTAAGGGAGCGCACCCTTCCAAATGCCAAAATGGCCGAAACGATTTTGTGGCCACTCGGACAACATGCGTACATTTATAATAGCTATAAAAACGACTGATTTCCCGAGCGGGGTCGGTGTGCGTCTTATAAAGAGTTTTTTTAAGTCCGTTCTCGCGATTAAAAGTAGGCCACCGATTGGTCGGNGGGGGTCGGTGTGCGTCTTATAAAGAGTTTTTTTAAGTCCGTTCTCGCGATTAAAAGTAGGCCACCGATTGGTCGGAACGAAGGTTTCCGAAAACACCCGAGTAATTAGCCAATGAGAAACATTGTCAGAGCAATTAAATATATTGGAAGTGGGGGCAATAAGCCAATGAGAATCAGGGGTGGGGCATTTAGTCAATTAAATATATTGGAAGAGGGAGTGGAAGGGGTCAGTCGTCTGCTCGGTGCGGTGCTGTGGACACCACCAGCAATGTTAAACAAATGACAAACGAAAAAACCAAGATGGCGGTTGAACGAAGGTGAGAGACAAAATCCAGTAATGCATAAACAAATGAAATAGGAAAAAACAAGATGGGGGACGGTGGCTGTGACACTTGCAAATAGGGCCGGATTTAAAGTTTGGACGCCCCTAGGCCCAAGAGTTTTTGCCACCCCCTCTTCATACCATCCGGAGGGGGGGGGGAGGTGCGGCAATTTTCCTCAAGAAAATAATCTCTATGATGACAATTTAAATTTTATCGCATAATAACATCACTTATGAAAATAATTTGAGAATAAAATTTTTGTATTTTGGTGTATTAAGTAAATGAAATAACCCAACAACGTATTGGAAATAAGTTTAATCTCTTCGATGGCTATCAACACATAAATACATGTATGCATTATACATTATTGACATATTAAAATTAAACAAATGTATTTTTTTTATAGCGTGCACCCATTGGCATTGTGCACTCCTAGTCCAGGGCCTAGTGGTAAATCCGGCCCTGCTTACNAGCCCAACAACGTATTGGAAATAAGTTTAATCTCTTCGATGGCTATCAACACATAAATAAATGTATGCATTATACATTATTGACATATTAAAATTAAACAAATGTATTTTTTTTTATAGCGTGCACCCATTGGCATTGTGCACTCCTAGTCCAGGGCCTAGTGGTAAATCCGGCCCTGCTTACAAAAATGGCTGACTGCATTGACCAAGATGGTGGACGGCTGCACCGAGCAAAATGACAGACGGCTGCACCTTACACGATGGCGAACGGTGGCTGTGACGCCTACCAATATGGCGGACTGCACCTACCAAAATGGCGGATGGTTGTTGTGACGCCTAACCAGATAAAATTTAATAATTAAATGTTAATAATACATTTTTTATAATTTCTTAAATTATTTATTTATTTGTTTCCCCTTTTTTGGGGTTTCAAGACCATAGGTCACCACGGTCAAGGTCAAATGCCAAAGTCACCTGGATCCATAATGGCCGCCGGCCGACCGGAGTGACAGAGCACGAACAGCTGCGACACTCCGGTCACAGGTCCCGATGTGCTAAAGTCACCATGATCCCGCTACATGCTTGAACGAACGTTTTAGAAAGGTTAGAAAAACTAAATTATGGCATATGATACCGTATAATGGAATAAAAATTAAATTCTGAAATTAAAATTTCATTTGACAGAACAGCATTCTACAATTTCCCAAGCGCACAAAACCTGAGTTGAATTTGAATAGCCGACAACATGTAAAACGATATTCATAGACGTGATTTTATATAGCTTCATTACGCGGCGCAGCTTGAATTTCTTCATTAAACGCCCACCCCCAAACGGTAGCAGTACGAGTAATAAAGGGTGTTCTGGCGCAGGAGAGGAACCGCCCCCCAGTTGTCCGCGCCCCTGTGATTGGTCGGCGCCGGCAAACAGTGGAACTATAGCGCCATGTAGAGCATCGCCTCTGCTCTTCGCTGTTGGCTGGCGTGTTATGGTAGCAGTACGTGGGTTCAACACCAGCCTCGCGTGGTATAGCTTGCTGTTTGCACTTCAGGTGTCAGTTTTCCGCGTATTGCTCCATCACAAACACTACTGCATGTTTCCGACAAGGTGAACAAGTGATTATTAATACAGATTTCTGATTTTCGCGAGCAGGTTTAACATAGACTAGCCTCTAATATCCTAGTACACACCTGTAGCTTAACTTCCTCTATTACTCTTGTATCTTTGTAAGAATATGTTTACTTAATTGACTGGGGCAGTCAAAAATATGTTTCTCAGAGATGAACAATTTGAATACAGAACATATTTACTTACAACCAATACAAGGCTATATATTCACGACTGCGTGGTCACCAGCTCTGTATATCAATTTGCAGCAGTCTCATTGGTTCACACAACACCCGCCATACTTACTACACTGTGCAAAGTTCATTACTGGCTGGCTGTCTGCATACATAATACCGAGTTTCAAGTGTCACCATCAAATGTAATTTCCTACATAAAATAATATACAATCCACCCTATTCATTTCCGTAATTTATGCTTTTGAGTGTTGCTGATGTAATATTCCGTTGCAGAAAACATTATGAAAGCTGCTGGTAAAGTAATATTTCTTCGCCTGAGTCTTCAAACAATGCAGATATCGTAATGTTATGCAAATTCAAGTAAATTCTGAAGAGACTCACTGCATTAGAGATTTTAAATTACCACGTTGATTGTTTCAATGAACAAAATTTATAAGATGTCAAAAAAATATCGACATTCAATTCTGTCCTGAAACAATATTTTTAATTGAAATATTCCATAGTTTTTTTTTATTACAGTAGACAATGGCACCTATAAGACAACCAGAGAGCCACAACAACTCCCGTCTTCCTCTCCAGCGGCGACTATAGTACATTCACACTTACTTCCAATTGTTCTGAAGCCCTGCTAAAGTTCTACTTCCAGAATATTCCACCACCTCATGCAAACTTAGTTTAACATAGTCTAGAAAATAACGTCAGAACATCGCACCACATTCTGCGCACTCAGCGATATAATATTTTGCATAATGTTATTTGTTGCTATTAGCAATATTTTGCATGGGAACTATTTCTTACTAGGCCTTACTCCGTTATTATTTACACTATTTTGAAAATAAATATTATAATTTATAGATCTAATATAACTATAAGTTCGATTTAACTAGAAAATAAGGTACTTTTATGTTAATTCAAGTGTAAAATGCTTGAGACATANGTCGTATTCAGGATATAACCAAACGCACCATGCTTATGGCGATTTTTTAAAGGTTCTAGTCATAAAATGTGTGAAGAAACCGCGAATAGACTCTAGACAGAGTATAAGCATCTGTTTACACGCAAAAACTNGACATATTCAGGATACAACGAAACACACCATGCTTATGGCGATTTTTTAAAGTCTAGTCATAAAATGTGTGAAGAAACCGCGAATAGACTCTAGACAGAGTATAAGCATCTGTTTACACGCAAAAACTCTGCAGGCACTAAGCTGTCTCGCGAAATAGTGTTCCTCTAGGCATTTAGTTTTTAATTATTGTCAGGAAACNCTCTGCAGGCACTAAGCTGTCTCGCGAAATAGTGTTCCTCTAGGCATTTAGTTTTTAATTATTGTCAGGAAACTTAAATACGTACACTTTTAGTCCATCAGACTATCAGAGTCATATCCAATACATTGAGGAACACACAAATGAAAAATCATTGTGTATAATAGCACAATAAACCACAATTGTAATTAAAACACAACGCGGGATATTCCTAAACTAAGCGAGCTGCCAGCCATATTGTCCTATTGTGTTTGCCGTGTAGCGTGACGTCACTAGCTTAGCTCGAGGAGGTTGTGATGCCTTGAAGTGATGCCGGCTCAGGACCACGCCTACCTCGGTTGTTGTTTAGTATTTGAGGCGTGAAAACGAAGAGAGCCAGTGTACAACTACAGGACTTCAAGGTGCTGCCTATTCGTTTCATGCCAGCAAGTAACAGATAAGATATTGACACAAGACGCCCAAGGAGCGTATTCAAGTTCGTGAGGGATCGAGGTCTTAATAAAAATTAAATAACTAAATTAGAATTTCAATTTATTCACGTGGCTATTATTTACAAGGGCCGCGGTGGCTGAGCGATTAGCCTGCTTGCCTCCCACATTGGCGAACCGGGTTCAGACCCCAGCCGGGTCACTCCCGGATTTTTGCGTATAGGAATCGTGCCGGACGATACCGCTAGTCGGTGGGCTTTCTATGGGATCTTCCGTTTCCCCCGCCTTTGTCCATTGTTATGACAACAAAAGGAAATGTTATAAAAGGGTATGATTGTCGCTGGGGTGTACTTTTTCCCCCCAAAGTTCCCGTTACAAACAGTAGAAAAAATTAATCTATATCCGTGCTAATTTAGCTCTCAGCGACAAAGCGATTTTCAAGGAAGCCTTACTGGAACTGCGCCCGAGCGTAATCGTCAAGGGGAATCCATAGTGAACAATATTACACGCCTCAATGTCACGTCCCGTCGTAACGAAGAGTTGCGATGGCGACGGCAAACAGCACAAACAACCTTCGTGTGTTTTGTTTCCTCAGAACTTTCAGCGATGACCATAAGTAGGAACAGAAAAATGTCACGTTTCAAACAACCTGTACGCTAGTCTCCGACCCTATACAGCGTGTCTCTAAAAACCACCGACAAACTCCGGGAGGTGATTCCTTGTGAAAAATTAAGTAGAGAATATATAGGACAGTTTGTACCTGCAAGCAATATTAAGGGAGGAAGGGCCCCTTGAAAATCAAATTTGAAAACAGAAATCTCCTGAAACATCGGAAACTAAGTGACATTAAATGACAATACCCCGAACATCTGTTGTTGGGATCCTTAACCTACAGCAATCGTGTGTTTATACCTTCCACGGTAATGAAAATAACAGGGGTGGCCACCTTCTTGTTGTAATGTTTGATGCTGGCCTACTGAGCAGTATCACTTACATAACAAATATGGTCCTCTTGTTGCAAGTGCGTAGGACCCGACATGAGTCAATGGTTGGCTGCTGGGTCCACTGCACAAGTGAAGGTGGAAGACATTTAAGCACTTACTGTAAACAACCTGTACCACACATTTATAGGCTTACAGCACGTAAATACGAGTAGTGTGGTTATGGTATCAAAAAATGGTTCTCACGAAATGGATGTTTAATGTTCGAAACAGATAATGTGTTATGCCTGCGACATACATTGACTCATGTACATAGTGTGGCCTATTGTCTACAGTACGTTGAATCCTAGCAAACAGTCAACTTCTCCCGCGGTATACCGTCATCTCTAACAATGTGCATACAAGTAGATCTCAAGCGGGGCGTTCAAAAGTGCGCACTTAGCCGTGGACAGCCTTCAGCAGTTGGCAACATGTCGCAGTAGTTTTGATGGCGTTCCAAGACGTCCTCGCACGATCCACCGCCATTCTTGCAACACGCGAGCAAGTCCACCCCTCCCGTGACAACACGGGCGCTTCACGTATTGAACAGCCGCCAAGTCGGTGCATATATCACAGTCTACGTGTTGACGGCGACCCGCGCTTCAAACACGAAGACAGCGCGTTTGAACGCCAGAGTGCACCTCCGCCGACATGAGAGCTTTGAAATACGTTTTCTTGTTCCTTTTGACGTTTCCAGACCCACACTTAACACTTTACTCCGTGAACATGTTACTTGCAGCCTCAACATATCGCACACTGAGTGGACGGATATCGCGCCCTTAGTGGACCATTTATCGCAACTCAAGATGTATTATATACGGTAAATGAGCGTAAAAGAATTTGCCTGTTTTTTTTATTCACTTTAATTCGCTGTTTCACGTGTTTCAAACCAAATAAATTAATGATGCACGCTGTGCGTAAGTCGACACAACACTTGTTTCGTTGTCACAGCGTATGAGCTGTAGGATATATGTCCGGCTACAGTTATATGAACCAATTACTACCCAGACCAGTAAGACGGTTATCGAATCATTTACCCACAGGTAAGATCATTGGTCACTGAGCTTCACAGTGTGCAGTACAGGCCAAACATTACCTACAGCTGTGTAATGTACACAATTGTGAACACTGAGTCTGAATGTGTTAAAGTACTATGTCAGCAAGGGGCTTGCAATGTTAAACTGTAATACTATTGTTACTCGCTGCAGCGCGCATAGGCCGCGAGCTCCCGTTATGCGCGATCCGGCTCTGAGAGGCAGAGGGGTGCAACCTCAACCCTCCCCTCCCNCAGCTGTGACGTAGCTGGCGTCAAAGCCCCTCCTTCCCCTGCTGGAGAAGCCGATGAGTTTAGAGGACGCGCAAGAATATTCTGGGATCTAGGACCCTCAGCGCAACGCAGCATTTAGATAAATTTCTAGGTGATGGCCTACGGTCCTATAAATACAAGACACAGCTGGACTGTCGACAGTCTTTTGATGGACGCCAATTAGCTTAGTGCGGTAATCGAGCGACGTGTAGAGGGCAGCGACGACGGGAGACTGCGAGGCGACGGCAGACGAGGTGTTCGTAGTGTGAATGGACGAGAGGGCGTGATGGCCGACGAGTGAAGGCTACTGTGCGTGAGGGCGCTCGGAGAACTATAGAACTCTGCGGACTGTTCGGACCAGGACTAAACTGAATAACATGTGATACGGACTATATTGTAAATATTATAATTGTCAAATATAGACATATAAGTTGTAAAATAATTGAATATGTTTTGAAACACTGTCTATTGGAACTAACTTTTAATTATTTAAAAACATTAATTTTTTTTTAGATAATTTTAAACTGTATTGATTGATTTCATTAATTGTATTCAGTAAGTTGTATTAATTTATTGTGAGATGTTGAGTCGAAAGAATTTTTGGTTGTGGTTAATTTAAATAAATTAGGAATCTATAATTAACTCTTTTATTTAATTAAGACCTCGATCCCTTAACGAACCTGGTCTAGCCACTGACTTTTGAGGAAATAGTAACAATATACTATCTTCCTTCCGTCACAAAAATTGCAAGACTCAATTTTTTGAGTTACGATTGTCTTGCATTCGAAGTGCGACATTATCCTGAGTATACTCGGCTACATGTGAAATGTTGCGGAATAGGCGAGATCATGGTCGGTGGTGTTAAGTCCAAAAGCTAGCGTCAATACAGGCATTGGCAATGCTTCTGGTTGCTGTTGAAGCACCAGCTATTATATAACTGGTTGCTTCTTGTGGAGATCTTCTACCGAAATCCTTTCCATGGGTCCTAAAGTGTCCGTTTTTACGAGAAACTTGTTAGCACTTTCCACGACAAACATTTCCCCTTTTGCAATACGTGAAACGAAAAATTAATGTGTACGTTAAGGGGTTAAGACAAGGTAAATGTGCCACTGATATCCTGGATTATATGAACATTTCTGCCGTCCTAAAGGTTCGAACCGCATATAACAGGTTTATTACTTGCCGGCTGTCAGCCCATAGATTGCTGCGTTGATAGTCTCCCAATCAAATATCCTTTCATATGTAGCAGGTAATACAATATATATTGTTTACTCCACTCGACAAAGGAAGGTTTTTTTATTCATGACAATTATTTGTCGATACGAAGAAAAGTTAAATTAAGATCCTGGCGAACATTAACACAGCAATGACAATACAGTACATAGACGCGAATTTTATGTTCTGTTGTAGAGAAACTAATTTTTATTGTAGTCGGGGTTACAGTCGGGCATAGTGTTCGAAGAGTTAATTTATCATTTCTAGTATTGTAAATCTGAAATCATTTCATACATGCTGTACTCCAGCCGACACAACACTGGTTTCGAGTTCTACATTTTGTGTGCAGCGATGGTAAAATTATCAATTCATAACCCAGAACAGCAGGACGGTTCGCAGTGTATGCAGCAACTGCCAAAAATGACATTCCTGTTCTTCATGTACACAACTGTGGCTGAGTGGGATACAATCACCACGGTCAGCAATGTTCAGGCCGACTGCTATGCCGTTCAAAACGGCACGGCACAAATATTTTAAAAATCTGTAATTACGTGAAAACTTGAGTGTTATAGGCACTATACCGTAAATAATTATAGCGGAAATGATTTTGTGGCAAACACTAATTTTTGTAGTGACTACAAAAATGTATATACTACACATAATTGCAGATGATTACAGATAGTTATCGCCCTTATCGGTTTTTTCTCTCTCTCTCTCTCTCTCTCTCTCTCT
>NQII01006949.1:44848-86563 GCA_002778355.1 Clitarchus hookeri | reverse complement strand
ACGATATGCAGTCACGGCAAGCTGAATTTCTCACAAACTATATCTGTAACAATACGATATTATTACATGTGATGTAAGAACAGACTCCTACAGACTGACTCCTGCCAAGATGTTACTGATTTACTGGTTCAATAACGACTAACATATGAGGCATCAACGTATTAATTTATATATTCAGATAATTCATCGCCTTCATTTAATATCGTTTGAGGTATGAGCCGTTTACGAACAGGCGCTGGATAACTCACCATCATGGGCATGCTCGCGAGTGAGCGGTATGGATGGTGAGTTATCCAGCGCAGCGTCTGTTCTTTAACTCGAGAATTCATCGGACAATAGCGTGTAACACTGCATCGGCCATGCGCCATACACAAATGGCTGACACCTCACACGACATTCAATGAACGCGATAAATTATCTGGATGTATAAATTAATACATTGATGCCTCATAGGTTAGTTGTTATTGAACCAGAAAATCAGCAACATTTTGGCAGGAGTCGGTAGGCAGGAGTCAGTCTGCAAGAGTCAATCGGCAAGAGCGAATTTATGAATGCATGTATGCTTGAAGACGATGCAAGCCACTGACAATGTGAAATCGAGTATGTCCTGTGCAACTATATGCATACCTTTAACGACTGCCCAAAAATTACATGGAAAATAATGCTGTTACTGTGCCAAGTCCTTCAGTAAAAGTTGCAATGCGCGGCGACATGAGAAGAGTAACTGTTTTAAGAACCCATCTCTTGCTTTTCGTAACTACCGTAAATGTTCCAAACAGTTTACTAGAAGTGATAACTTATATAAACACATCAATGATGATAAATGTAGTGTTTTTTCGCCCACTGAGAAATAGCATGTGCTTACTTCGTTACCTCCTATTAATACACTACATAAAATGTTCGCAAACGACGAGGGAACTCGCATGACGAAGCATTACGACAATGACCACATGCAGTTTATGCAAGGGGATACAATGAAGGAACACACCAAGATCCGCAAGTGTTCGTCTACTGGGAGCCAGCAAAAGATGTCGCCAATACCTCCTGCTGCATCCATGGGTACTGTTTCCGCAGACGATTATGACGAGACAGTTAATGCCAATGACGGAATGTGAGACCTAGGAGTCATGATTGAGTAGGTATGTGTGGAATGTACACTTGTTAGGCGTTCACGTGAAGTCGGTGAAATTAATAATAGCGGTTGTCAGCTCTAAATACTGATGATGATGTCCATGTCACTCCTACAAAGAAAAGTAAACTTGATGTTGAGGATGCAACAGGAGGCAAAGACGATCTTGAAGAGTATTGATGATAATGACTATGGCGACAGTATTGATGAAATATATGATGAGAAAGATGATGATTCTCTCAACGTTCCCACACATTTCACCAACAAGTTTCCTTCGACAAGTGGTGCGAAGAAGGCAGAAGGCGTCAAGAACACTCGTTACATATTTCCCGAAGACCCGAATTAACTTGTTCATAGACTCAAATATTTTATTGACCTGCAAGAACACTGGGATCTCTCATGCATTGTTGAGATATCTTCAATCATCGATGAACTGAAGGATCGGGGTTACATCAGATGAGACTGTTGGCTACTATCCATGAGCTGCTAATAACTGGGAAATGTAAATATCGAATGTACAAAATAATTAGAAAAATAAAAAATATATACCAAATAAATAAATTACATCTGTATATATTGTATGTGTGTTTAATTTCTTATCCAGTCCCTTCTGCTTCTATAAAATACTTATCAATTCAGTGGTGTAAACAATAGGTTGCGTGAGTCTGTTTTAGATAACATATATGTGGGCATGCACAGGAGGAGGGCTATGGTTTGATCTGAAGTATTATGTCTTACTGGGTGGTTTAAAATGGATGAGTTCTATATGGCGAACGAATGAAATGAGGGGAATGTTTTTGAGGAATATTTCGCAACTAGTTGGTTGGCCTGGTCAGTTGGCTTGGTAAGATAGTAAGACCCTTTGGTATTGTCAACTGTGTAGAAATGTTTTGCAAAGATTTTGTGCTAAGAGGTTAGCTAAGAGACTTTTTTTTCGAGATTGTCCATCATAGTTTGTATTGGTGGGTGGTATGGCAGGTTGGTCGGCTCCAGTCCCCCATCCCTTCTAAGGCAAAACATTCGAAATTGTATTTTTTTTTTTAGATTTTAATAAATTCATTAAATAAATTGATTATATTAAAAAAATTAGCACTTTTTTATAATTTTTGAAGAATTTTTAAAACAATTTTGCGATTTTGAGGTTCAAGGTCATCTAAGGTGAAGGTCAAATGTCAAGGTCACCGACATCCAACATGGGGTTCGTAGTCATTAACGTTATATGCTAGCCGACTTAATTAATTAATTCACTTGTTTACAATTGTTTCTCGAGTTTTTTGTTTTCAAGTTCATTGGGGTCAAGGTTACTGGCATCCAATATGGTGGTCGAAGTAATCGACGCATTTTTTCCCCCTCAATTGTTATTTATTTATTTAAATTATTTGGCATTTATTTTAGAATTTTTTTGGCTTCAAGGTTATTCAAGATAAGGTCGAAAGTCAAGACCATTAACACCTAACATTGTTGACGAGATGGCCACTGGTCTATCTGGCGAGGGCTGGTCATGTCGGGAGCTTAGTCGATCCACCTGTCATCGAATCCTGAATCTTTTACATGTACATCTTTAATTTTTAATTTTTTTTTTATTATAATTTTTGGGTGATTTTATAATTTGTATGCAATTTTTATTTTATTTTTTGGTTAGGTCATTTAAGGTCACGGGCACAGAGTCAAGGTCAATGTTAGCCAGATCAAATATGGCCGCCGACCGAGCGGAATGGCAGAGCATGATGCCGGTCGGCCGGCGACTGGCTCCTATTCCCATAATTATTCTACTTATCACTTCAGCACGGCTTCAGAAAAGTAGTTAGTAATCTTGAATGGACTATATCTCGGTGAAGAAGGGAGGAGTGCAGTGCTTGGGCTCCCGTGCGGCCAATGCAACGTTGAGGGAATGTTCCACTTATAAACCGACCAACTTGGCTGTGCTGATGTGGAGTTACATCGTCTTGCTGAATAATGAAATCCGGAGGAAGCCAGTCCTGAACACTTTTCAAAACTTCTGTTTAATTGTGGGAAAAGCTAAAACACAATATTTATTCGTTATATTTTTTGTTATTGCCATTTTTGGCAATGTACAGAATTGGGCACATTAGACCTGACACTTTAAAATGTGTATAGTTCGGTCATTTTTATGGACATTGCATTTGATACTATCTAGTTAGATGTGCTGTCTCGCCATCATATATATAACATTAATTTCCAACAATGACAAGTGAATACATATCGTCGTATTTGTGTTGTTATTACGGACAGAAATAACTAACGTAAGAGCTGGGCGATAGTTGTAAACAACTTGTGCGGGATGCCGTTCATAAGTCAGGCACTCGCTCACACACACTTGAACACGCCGTCACGTATGACAGTTCTGACATGCACAGATGTCCCGTGGAACTGACGAGGCGATGCAGAGCTGAGCAATGGAACTGAACGGCAGTCAGCGTCTTGTATCTCTACAGAGACAGCTTCCATACAAAACTCGCCGAATTATACACTTGTTCAAGTGGTAGGTTTATTTTGCCCATCCCGTGCATAATATAGCCTCCTGCCTGGTTGGCACATCAAGTGCGTTGCAGAAGTTGTTAGATATTTTGTAGTGGTGTCTGAACATGAAAAGCTTTTAAGAATCATCGCGTGCCCAAACACAAGTTTTAAGTTTCAAGTTCTCATTGATGTTCTCAATGATTTTCCTTTTTTTAATGTTCAAGCTGTACCGTCCAGATTGTGAATAAGCTTTTATTCAAATGTCCTACATTATGAGTATTTAAAAACAAAAAAATCCCTTTATCCCAGTCAGATTTTAAAAAAAAATTCTACAAAATGGGGCAAATGCCATGACCTGGCAATTAGGCGCATTGCGGTGTCGGCTTGCTGAAACGAGAGAAGTAATGGACGAGGCATTCTCTGAGAACACCGAGCATCTCGCGCCACCTCCTCCCATCGCCATTATCAACAGAAACTAAAAACCAAAGTTGGGCGCCCGACAGACAGGAAATGTGAACGCAGTTTGATGACGCAACGCAACCTTTGGATTAAATTTTATCTCCAGCGTTCTCTGTGCAGGCCCTCGTGATTCCCAAATCACATTTCAAGTGTTAGACCCCGCGTCATCCACAATATCACTTACTTTCATTTCCTGTCGATATACATTTTGGTGAGGTAAAATACAAACATTTCTACGTCTAGCTTGGTTTACTCTGCAATACAGCCGGATTTTCGCAAATGGGCATCGTGCCGGACGATGCCGCTGGTCGGCGGATTTTCTCAGGGATCTCCCGTTTTACTCGTCCTTTCATTCCGGCGCCGCTCCATACTCACATCACTTCACCCTCATCGGCTCTCAAGACCTCGATGTTAAGAGCCACCAAATCTCTCTCAACTCAACTCTGCAATACAGACATGAAATCCGAACTATCAACATAAAATTTTGCCACAAATAGCAGACTATAATAAACACTTTAAAATATCAATACTGTTACATAGTCGCCCGACGGGAGTATCTGGGTTCGAGAGGGATGGAGGTCTTAATAAAAATAAAACAAACAAATTTTATTTCTAATTTATTCACACAGCTGCAATTTACAGCATTCAATTATCTGTCTCCACTACGACTCTTTTAATTTAACAGTGAGCGCAATATTTAATATCTATTTCAACTGTAATTAACGTCCTTCTTAATGTCTCTGTTCAATGACAGTCAATTAACTCATACTCATCATTAACACGTGTTCAGTCTATCTGTTGTCACAATTTGTACTGTCTTTCACTCACGCATCCAGTCCAATAGTCCCGCCTGCCAGCCGCACTCTTCCCTGCTTGATACTCGCAGTCGCAGATTTCCCTTCTGCTGGTCACTTCTCTTTCGCCGCTCGTCCATCGCTCGGAACTCGGCCACTCATTCACTCATCAACTACTCTCAACTCAACTCAACTCAACTCCAAGCTCGCGAGGCCTGTCACACTTTTATATCGTTCGCCCTGACTATCTGGAAGGTCCAACGCAGCGCGAGTCACGCTGAGAGAACGAGGTCAGTAATCCAGGGTGTTCTCCAGATAAACGCAGAAATCAATACAACCAGGGTCAGCACCGCATGTCGGCTCGCATTCTGTCAGACACGCGGCCACCGGCCATCGCTCGCCTGTTCATTCAAAACAATCCTTTGAATTGCCGCCGCCGCTATCATAAAACTGCTGTCCTTCACTTCCACTCGCTCGCGCCGGATGCGAAGAATCGAGCGCGTGACTATACGTTCCTCCTTTTTGCAACTACCAAATAACAAGTAATAAAATTACGTACAAAGCGTATTAAACAACTCCTAATAAGTAGATTTTCTATTGTAACAAAGTCTCATTAGTCAAGAACTGTTATAATGAGACGAAAACGAAAAATTTCTGTGCAAGAGGCGAAATTGAGCCTTACTTAGACATAACAGCACGGACATGGATAGGCTACCACGACAACATAAATTTAGCTACAACAAAAATTAGATTTTCAAACCCCGCTTTATTAAGCGTAAAATAAATCTTGCGCTGCAATGGTGTCGTGAGAGATGAACTTTCATTCACCGCGCTCAAGTTCTGACATACTACATCAACTTTCCTCGTTTAGCATGGCTGTGGCCAGAGTTGGGCAGTATTCTGGTAACAGGTGGTCTCATACCAAGAACGCATCGCTCTATTTAGCGCGTGTTTTGGTAGTGAGCGCCTAATGGGAAATATTAGTGTGTATATGCTGTTCACGGCAAAGTGAGCCATTTTGAGGCCCTAGTTACTTTCTCTTTCAAGCCATTTTTTATCCTTTAACCACCTTTTAAAATATATATAGCCATGTAAGTAATAAACAGTCTGTATAATCCACCGCACTTAGAAGTTAACAACTAAGGCTAAAATAAAATACATTTATTGACTATTATTCCAAATGAAAGGGCTTTCAAAATCTCTCTTTACCGNACCCCTCGGTCACGTCTGTGTACGTGTACAATCTGTTCGCAGTAGTTTCGCACTTTTTGTCGCAAACCTTTGAAAAATTACCCCATGTGGCGCGTGTTTGGTGTTTCCTAAACGTGCCACGTGTAACAGGCATTTTATACTTCTGTTAACCGGTTATATTCGACTTTTATTTGTAGTTTAACTACTATAATTCATATAAATGAAAACCGGTACAAAAAGTAGGTGTGTTGGCAATGCCTAGTAATAAATAGATCTCACTCAAAATATGATATGAGTGCGCACGAATGTGGCGCGTTGTTCCTTTGGCGTAATTTTCTAAACTTGGTTAAGCTTTGTTTGCGTGAGGCGGAAGAATAGCCTTGGAAATGTCTCAATTTAAAGAATACTCTTTCAAGAGCACTCTCTTTCGCACAACCAGGAGAGGGCACTGTTTCGCACTCGCTCGCTCTGTGAAACTGAGACAACCTCTCTCTCGTTTCTCTCTGACGTCACGCAGACAGCTGTTGCCAAAATACGGGAAATCATGTTAAGCTAAAATCGCGGTCGTAGCTGTTGTTTTTTTTATTTATAGGTTTTCAAAATAATTCACAAATAATTATAGCACT
This sequence comes from Clitarchus hookeri, assembly GCA_002778355.1. Taxonomy (NCBI): domain Eukaryota; kingdom Metazoa; phylum Arthropoda; class Insecta; order Phasmatodea; family Phasmatidae; genus Clitarchus; species Clitarchus hookeri. The sequence continues at coordinate 79,883 of NQII01006949.1, read as the reverse complement.
CCCAGAATAATTATCAGCACATTAAATACTATTAGTTTTGTTTTATACATTATCGTGTTGCAAAAAAGTAACAAAAATATACGAGACTTTATCAGAAATCCTTAATTATATTTTTATAAATACGTGTTACGTAAGTTATTTCGCTGACTTCAAACAGTTGAAATTATTCACTTACAGTTGAAATGCGACCTTATCCAAACACTCAAACAATGTAAACAAATATGGCGCGTGGTCAGAGAGTGCGAGAGAGCGCAAGCGAGTACACAACTTCGTGCTCTCGCTCAGTGTGTTCTCGCTCTTTCGCGCTATCTCCGACGAATGGAGACGACCAGAGCGCCCAGGGCAAGGCGACACCCTCTGAGTGACGGTCTTTCCAGCTGGGACCCGCAGGTGACTGTCATCCCCGGGCATGACAGAAATGAGACCCTAGAATGGAGCGACGCTGGAATGCAAGGGCGGGGGAAAAGGGAGTAACCCGAGAAAACCCGCCGGCAAGCGGCATCGTCCAGCACGATTCCCACATGCGAAGGTCCGGGAGTGAACCCGNCCCGAGAAAACCCGCCGGCAAGCGGCATCGTCCAGCACGATTCCCACATGCGAAGGTCCGGGAGTGAACCCGCCGAGGATCGAACCCGGATCGCCGTGGTGGGAGGCGAGCGCCCTGGCCACTACGCCACCACTGCCCCACCAGAGCGCGTTATCTCTGACGTGATAATGACGTGGTCGCGAGACCGAGGGCACGAGAGAGCGCTCTCTGGGCCAGTTGATGCACGGTCTCGGAAATGTTGGAAGTGAACCATGAGTGGACACGAGCAGCCAGTTTGTTTACATCAGGAATGTTAAACTCACAGCCTGCACGCGACCCTGACTTATGTCCGTGCGACTCCGGCTTATGTTTGCGATGACGCGGAATGAAACTCGCTTTGTGTGTTCTTAAGTTAAACGTAAATGTCGCGCGGCATATTTATTGCGTGGTTATACGCGGATAACAGGAAATGAAACAAGTCTGTCCTACGAATTTACGAAAATTGTGATTGTAAACAGTTTTCTCCTTCCTGAAGTTGAGCAGATCTAAAATACGAAGTCGGCTCGCAGATGAACATTTAAACAGCATAATGAGAGCAGTTTGAAGCCAAGACATGGCGAGGGTGATTTAAAGCGAAGATATGACACCAAATATTGAAAATTTGTTGGTCAAATTCTAGTGGTATTTTATATACATTTGCATACTTACCTAATTCCATGATTCCATGGTGCCTGCTGGGGCCGCGGTGGCTGAGGGGTTTGCTTGCTCGCTTCCCACCGGGGAACTCCCGGATTTTTCGCATGTGGGAATCGTGCCGGACGATGCCACTGATAGGCGGGTTTTCTCGGTGATCTCCTGTTTCGCGCGCCCTTTCATTCCGGCGCTGCTCCGTACTCGCCTCAATCATCCTACTAGGCTCTCAAGACCTCGAGGGTTAAGAGCCGCCAGATCTCTTCACTCACTCTTCACTCACTCTTCACTCACTCTTCACTCACCCTTCACTCATCCTTGTGCGTGTTTCCTTTCATTCTGGCGCTGCTCCGTACTCGCTTCAATCATCCTACTAGGCTCTCAAGACCTCGAGGGTTAAGAGCCGCCAGATCTCTTCACTCACTCTTCACTCATCCTTGTGCGTGTTTCCTTTCATTCCGGCGCTGCTCCGTACTCGCTTCAATCATCCTACTAGGCTCTCAAGACCTCGAGGGTTAAGAGCCGCCAGATCTCTTCACTCACTCTTCACTCATCCTTGTGCGTGTTTCCTTTCATTCCGGCGCTGCTCCGTACTCGCTTCAATCATCCTACTAGGCTCTCAAGACCTCGAGGGTTAAGAGCCGCCAGATCTCTTCACTCACTCTTCACTCATCCTTGTGCGTGTTTCCTTTCATTCCGGCGCTGCTCCGTACTCGCTTCAATCATCCTACTAGGCTCTCAAGACCTCGAGGGTTAAGAGCCGCCAGATCTCTTCACTCACTCTTCACTCATCCTTGTGCGTGTTTCCTTTCATTCCGGCGCTGCTCCGTACTCGCTTCAATCATCCTACTAGGCTCTCAAGACCTCGAGGGTTAAGAGCCGCCAGATCTCTTCACTCACTCTTCACTCATCCTTGTGCGTGTTTCCTTTCATTCCGGCGCTGCTCCGTACTCGCTTCAATCATCCTACTAGGCTCTCAAGACCTCGAGGGTTAAGAGCCGCCAGATCTCTTCACTCACTCTTCACTCATCCTTGTGCGTGTTTCCTTTCATTCCGGCGCTGCTCCGTACTCGCTTCAATCATCCTACTAGGCTCTCAAGACCTCGAGGGTTAAGAGCCGCCAGATCTCTTCACTCACTCTTCACTCATCCTTGTGCGTGTTTCCTTTCATTCCGGCGCTGCTCCGTACTCGCTTCAATCATCCTACTAGGCTCTCAAGACCTCGAGGGTTAAGAGCCGCCAGATCTCTTCACTCACTCTTCACTCATCCTTGTGCGTGTTTCCTTTCATTCCGGCGCTGCTCCGTACTCGCTTCAATCATCCTACTAGGCTCTCAAGACCTCNCCTTCCTCATATGCGGATCGTTATGTTCTCGCGATTGCATTTAATGACCCACGCACCAATTAAGTTTGCAAAGAGTTACAGTTTTAACTTAAATGCATCGTGTGAGAAAACTGTGACCTTCGTTCCACAAAAAAAAATTGCTGAATTCCTAGAACAAACTATGCTTTTCTTAGTTTCATAATGCATCGTTAACAAGCGAAATTATTATTTAGTGTGGAAGAAAACTGAACGAACATAATATGATTAAGCTTACTTTAGATAGAATGATGGAATTGAAAATTGTTTTCTACTTCAGAGATTATCGGCACGTGCAAATAAAAGGGATATTAGATGTTAAACAATGTATGCTGATTGGAACTGATAGGATAGATTACAAGGTTACAATTTAAAATAAACGTGACAGTAAATGTGTTACGCGACAATGTTCATCTCAAAAATTAATTATCTCCGGGTAATTCCCTTATTTCCCGCTCGTCTACGAGAGTATTTCGAACTCTGATTCTTTGTTTTTGGTTCTGCCCAAGTTCCACCACAGAGTACCTAAGAGTACAGAAGTGTAACGGCTGATTGTTGCACAAACTACAGCCGCACATGCCACCAAAGAGACATCACTGGATAGCGACGTGTTCGGACGTCGTCTTGCAATCAGCACCTGGTCGCCGGCAGTAGCCAATCACACAGAACCTCACAGCCAATCAGAAAATGGGCACGCCTTCATCTAAGGAAGCACAGCGCCATTGCGTCTCTGTGTTTGTCTACTTTGTGGTTCCGTCATGGCTGCAACAGCGATCAAGTAAATAAGGGAAGCGACGAGAGATTTAGGCGGCTCTCAACAGCGAGGTCTTGAGAGCCGATGAGGGTGAAATGAGATGAGAATGGAGCAGCGCCGGAATGTAAGGGCGAGGAAAACGGGAGTTCCTCGAGAAAACGCGCCGACCAGCGGCATCTTCTGACACGATTCCCACTTGCGCAGATCTGGGAGTGACCCAGCTAGGGATTGAACCAGGTTCGCCTTGGTGGGAGGCACGCAATCTAGCCGCTCAGCCACCGCGGCCCCCTACTTTTATCTGTGCGCGGACAGTAAACCAGTTCAATCTGCTCGCGTCGTTCTGCGCGTGTATCTTTGTTTCGAGAGTGAAAAATGACAAAAAAAATATGAATGTGATTTTGTTGTGGACACGCTTGTGAACCTTGCGTAAATATGGAGTCATCCGGTTTCAAAACTCGTTATATCCATCAAACAAAGAAATTTTTAATAAATCGCAAAAAAAAAAAAAAAAAAAACTACCAAGTTAAATGTACTGCAGTTAAGAGGTTTCATTTATTTTTCACTCACTAAGAAATACTATTTGTCATATGATCACCAAATTGCAGAAACATATAATCGATAGAATCCGCGTATGATAAAAAATCAGTTTGGAGATGACGAATTTTGCAGCAGTTTCTAGCAATTAACCACATTTGCAGTAATTCATAAATATGCAACAGGCGTTATTTAACAATATATTCAATACGTATTATCATTTCTGCCTTTAGAAAGGATTACATTGTTTTTAATAATGGGTACACACAATGCACTATGCTTACACAATGAAATAACAACAGTGATTAGTTAATGAGACTATATATTTGAAATGGAAATTAATTAAAGTAATCCGAGTGAATTGGCTAAATATTCAAAGTAAGACAATTGAACCATGAATCACAAGCAGGAAAGGTCAGTCTCTTTTACACAAAGAGTCTATCTTCTTCCTCGGGTAGTTCTCCTAGGTCTGAACAACACCCTGTTCACTCTTGCATAGCTTCCTGTTGCTGAAACACGGCTTTTAAAAAAATAACTTCCTCCTTTTCCCTTTATTCAGACCCGAAGTGTTTCGAAAGCAATGTGTTCACATCTCGAAGTTTCTCTTTACTTAAAGCCACTCCTTCAATATGGATGGTCTAGTGTAGCTAATGGTTCTCCCATGTTTCAAATACTTTTACATTCCGAAATACATTGATGTAATCATTTACAGTAAGTACAGTGGTATATTAATTTATCGTAGCCTCTTTGTGACCGAAGATCTGGCCAGGGGGAATAAACGAATGGCCTACTACAGCAATACATATTATCTTTATCTCTATCACCCTCTTCAAATAACAACTTGCCCAACAAATCAACGAGGACTTTGTTTTCCAACTTCTCAGTGTAAGAACTTGAGAAATCTGTTGACTTTCGTCTGCGTATACGGCTGAAGTAACTTGGTTAGAGCCCTCATGTTGAAACCAAACATACGCGAATGTATTCTCCTAGTTTTGTGGATCGTTAGATAAGGGTTCCCTGAAAAATAGTACAATTATATACGTACGTCTGACGCAAGTAATATATTGCTTGGTCTGGACGTTTCAGGGTAGCTCGAGTTTTCTCACAGTCGAAACTGAAGGTTGTTACACCATCGCAGTTCTGCCGCACGTGTTTCAGGGTAGCTCGAGTTTTCTAACAGTCGAAACTGAAGGTTGTTACACCATCGCAGTTCTGCCGCATGTGTTTCAGGGTAGCTCGAGTTTTCTCACAGTCGAAACTGAAGGTTGTTACACCATCGCAGTTCTGCCGCACGTGTTTCAGGGTAGCTCGAGTTTTCTCACAGTCGAAACTGAAGGTTGTTACACCATCGCAGTTCTGCCGCACGTGTTTCAGGGTAGCTCGAGTTTTCTCACAGTCGAAACTGAAGGTTGTTACACCATCGCAGTTCTGCCGCACGTGTTTCAGGGTAGCTCGAGTTTTCTCACAGTCGAAACTGAAGGTTGTTACACCATCGCAGTTCTGCCGCACGTGTTTCAGGGTAGCTCGAGTTTTCTCACAGTCGAAACTGAAGGTTGTTACACCATCGCAGTTCTGCCGCACGTGTTTCAGGGTAGCTCGAGTTTTCTCACAGTCGAAACTGAAGGTTGTTACACCATCGCAGTTCTGCCGCACGTGTTTCAGGGTAGCTCGAGTTTTCTCACAGTCGAAACTGAAGGTTGTTACACCATCGCAGTTCTGCCGCACGTGTTTCAGGGTAGCTCGAGTTTTCTCACAGTCGAAACTGAAGGTTGTTACACCATCGCAGTTCTGCCGCACGTGTTTCAGGGTAGCTCGAGTTTTCTCACAGTCGAAACTGAAGGTTGTTACACCATCGCAGTTCTGCCGCACGTGTTTCAGGGTAGCTCGAGTTTTCTCACAGTCGAAACTGAAGGTTGTTACACCATCGCAGTTCTGCCGCACGTGTTTCAGGGTAGCTCGAGTTTTCTCACAGTCGAAACTGAAGGTTGTTACACCATCGCAGTTCTGCCGCACGTGTTTCAGGGTAGCTCGAGTTTTCTCACAGTCGAAACTGAAGGTTGTTACACCATCGCAGTTCTGCCGCACGTGTTTCAGGGTAGCTCGAGTTTTCTAACAGTCGAAACTGAAGGTTGTTACACCATCGCAGTTCTGCCGCACGTGTTTCAGGGTAGCTCGAGTTTTCTCACAGTCGAAACTGAAGGTTGTTACACCATCGCAGTTCTGCCTCAAGTGTTTCAGGGTAGCTCGAGTTTTCTCACAGTCGAAATTGAAGGTTGTTACACCATCGCAGTTCTGCCGCACGTGTTTCAGGGTAGCTCGAGTTTTCTCACAGTCGAAACTGAAGGTTGTTACACCATCGCAGTTCTGCAGCACGTGTTCGTCAAATGCATTTCCTCTTTTCTTGTGTACAGCCGTTCCAAGCTTCAGATCGTCTTTCTTAGCAGATTGTTGGAATACTTAAGAGTCAGTTTCGCCGCTTTTGAAGAAATTCTTCGTTTTCGCGTCATATTTTCGGATACATAGATAGAAATTACCGACAACGTGCGATTATAGAAAATTTTCATTTTATGGGTAATTTAATATTTTTGTGTGTTATCTGATTGCCGTAAAATATCGAGAACATATTTATATTTTATTAATAAATTCTCGACTTTTTACAACATAACACACAATTAAAATTACGCGTATTAATATTAAACCACTCGTAAGATGTAAATTTTCTATAATCGTACATTGTCAGTTCACCTTGTAAATTTGTATCACACGATTCCTGGTAAAGAGACCATAGCGTTTTAATAGAGAGATGGCTCGGAAGATACTGCCGAGTTGCATTTCTGCTGCGGCAATAATGGGACTAGGATTTTACTGATTGCTTCCTTTCTAAATATTTAGTTGAGCGAGCTGTGTTACATACTTCAAGCGACTTATTTTCTTGCATAGTAACTGAACCCTGTCTCTTGATATACGTAGTGTTTTAGAAAAAATTTTAGGCGAGACATTTTATTTGCCAACAAAATCAGAGCGCTAGCACATCGGAGTCACGCGCCCAAAATTGCCACCAGTCGCCGCGGACCCCCACCCGAGCCTCGCAGGTTATAATCGCATCGCAGTCGTATAACCGATGAAACGAGGCCACATTTATTTCGATCGTGTTATTATAGACCATTCGCTGTTACTTCCAACTTTACTGAAGCCCTGCTAAAGTTCTACTTTCAGGATATTCCTCCGCCGCATGCAAACAAAGCTTAACTTAGTACAGACAAGCACACCAAAGTGCGCATTCAGTTTAATGGTATTTTGCATAAGAACTATTTCTTGCTAGGCATTACCAATACACTTATTTTCTTTTCTCCCTCGTTGTATTCACATAAACTATAAATGTGACATAATTAATCAATAACATATATGTAAAAGTCCAATTTAAGCAAAAATAAGAATCTCATATAGCACGCTTGTGATACATGATATATCTAGGAAACAACCGGGCACATAATACATAGAATGATTTTTCACGACCGAAACACAAAATACGTCACAATATCTTCATGACAGCTGTAAACACGACCAAAGTTGCGACTACGAAAGGGAACATACAAACTACGAGACGGGTATCAGATAGAGCAAGCTCACCTTCACAGACGTACCGGTTTGGTTTGCGCTTAGAAAGGGTTCTTCTGTTCATCACATCAGCTGGCATGCAATCTGAAATTAAAAAAATATATATAAATTATTAATGATTAGAGACCTGAAAAACTGGACTGTACTCACATTTATATTTCAGTTACTTTATTGAATTACAGTTCATCAAGCATGCCCTGCGGGATTATGCTAAGTGACAATCTGCACGACACAAGCATTAAACACAATGCTATCTTTCCTGGAGTCAAACCATCTTCACAGTGACGCAGCGGACACTGATTAAATAGCAGAGGCTGTGAAATCTATACTATAGCTCATTGAGGGGCCTCGGTGGCTGAGGGGTTAGACTTTTCGCCTCCTACCAAGGCAAACAAATATGTTTTGTACTCACAATAATTATTCAACAAAGCAAGTTGNGCTGAGGGGTTAGACTTTTCGCCTCCTACCAAGGCAAACAAATATGTTTTGTACTCACAATAATTATTCAACAAAGCAAGTTGCTGTAGTATTCTTGAAATAGGTATTTTCTAACGACAACACGCCGGGGCATAAGCAAAACTACCCAGCTGACGAGCGTGCCATGTTTTAACTGCAACTACCGTAACAGTCGAGTACACTCGCTGACACTGGCATACAGCAGTAGGCCAAAGAGTAGATAATACATGGTGCGGCAGTTCCTTTGATGTATGCGTGACCACTCTCTCATTGGCTGCGCAAGACTCACGGAACAGACATTGTGTCTCAATGGCTACTGCCTGACGCGAGGGGTTCCCTACACTGTACAAAAAATGTGTAGTTTTTTCTGAGAAATTGTTTGTGATTTTACAAATGTTTGTAACAGTACAAAAATTTATCTTGTAAAATTACTCGTTTGTAAGACTACACGACCTGTTTTTGTAATAGAGCTCAAGAAATGTTTGTACTCTGATGATCCCGTATTCATGAGCTCAAGCAAAATGGCGAACATACAACAACGTAAAACCGTAAATAACTGTTAGTGTAAAAGCACTAGAGGTGGCGTAAAGTGCAGTTGCGTGCAAAAGAAAACTTATTGCAAGCGTGAATAACGTAAAACACTTTTAAAAAACTCAAATAATCATAATTAATAGGCTACAGTTTAAAAACACGTGACGCTGTTACTCATTAACTGTTAATATTTTACATTTACGCCGAACTCTTAAAATGAAATAAATGCCTTCTTCGTAACGGAATAACTTCAGTAATATTTTGTAGATATTTTCGGATTTATTAGTACAAAAATAAATTACAAAGTTCGGCTTGTGGTTAAGGGTGTGGGGTAGTAACGGAATGGATGTGGGTTCAAGTCCCTGTGCTGGCGAGGTGTTTCTTCTTTATATATAATTGTTCCCCCATTTTTTGTTATTAATTCATCACATTATAGTTTTCCAGAAGAAAATTATTTTATGTCCACCTCTCAATAATGTTAAGTTGTAATACAAGTAAATCACTATTAATATTGCAAATATATGTTTTGCAGATTTTGCAAGAAAACTGTTGGTAGTTCTACAAAGGATTTTCTTGGCCGCTGGGTTTCCAAGGATTTTCCTAGTAAAATTACAAACAATCCTTCACAGCGTATTGGCCGGGCCGTCGAGAATACCAGCCACTCATTGGTGGGCGGCGTTTCTACATGTTTATGGCCAGTGACGCCATTTTGCTGGCGTGTGTGAATGGTGTTTGCGGTATAAAGCGGCCGGTTGACCTCAGTATTCTTCAGTAATCTAGGCCATACTGCAGTATTCAGACAAATCTCTGATGCTTCTCCGCCGGATAATTTCTATTTAGTGGTCAGTGTTGAATTTTTTTTTCGGCCATTAAAATAAATAAGTTTGCAAATAGATCCAAAACAGAAACAAGCAATAGCACAGAACATGAAAAACCTTTCAATCTCGTAGTTTCCTTGACGGGCTATCTCTTTCAGGTTGACTTCCAAAATACTACATCAAGTATCAGCGATAAAAGTACGTCGCGGTCCTGCTGCTGATATAACAGACAGATATAATGATAACGACGAGGCAGCGTGGGAACGCACATGCGCACTTCACGTCAGCGTGATACATAGCGGACGCTTCCACTAAAGTAATAACATTAAATCAAAGGCGGGTACAACGGAGAAGGGTCTTAAGGACCCCGCCTGACTGTCGCTCGAACTAGAGACTATTATGCCTGTCGATTACTTTTGGCACTTCCCACACAATAAAAACACCGTTTCAGAGCACTCCGACTTGGTTTTCAAAGCGCTGTATCTATAAACACGCGCGTTATATATACACACACGCGAGTACTTGAGTGACATACACTGAACCTTCCAAACAGACTTTCCACCAATACGTGTCCCCAGTAAGTTTACCTACGAAAATACATACCCCAGACGAGGAAGGAATGGTACTTCAAGGTTACCACGCATGCTGTAAATATTATTCTGGAGAACTCCAATATAGTTAAAAACGGTTTTTTTCCAAACTACCTTATCTTAAAACATACTAGCCAGACACGAGCCAAACTACGATAGGAGCCAAAATTGAAACTTTACAGAGTTTTCATCAATAAAATGATAGGGTCGCCGCTGAAGTCACATACATAGGCGCAGCACCACGAGAACACTACGCCAGTTCAGAGCTCTCTTTCACATGTGTCATAAAAACAAATATTTGGAAATGACAAATGAAACGCAAAAAATTAAGCTAGGTAAGGCAAAGAATGCATTCAAATGATTTAGACAAAAATTACTGCTGTGTGTAAAATTGCCACTGTCGCATGCAAACGTTGAAATAAACTGGCATTTAATAACATATTATGTTGGTAAAATGTTTTAAGAGCAGATTACAGCTATTATCGATGCTCACTTATAAACTTACTGTGGTTTGAACCAATATCATGAACGAAAGAATACAGTAATCACCAGATTAGTTGTAGCGCGTGCCACTTTTCGGTTATGTATCCTTTCGCATTCAGCTGGTGCGTCAAGTGGCAGCTGTGTATTTATTTTACTAACACGCTGTCAGCTAATCCACTCTCCATTGTAATGCTAAACCAATTTTAAGGTATTTATACTCACATCTGTCTAAAAAAAAATCTGTATGTTTTAAACGTAAAAACAGAAAATCTTGCAAAAAATATAATATTTTCTACCAATTTTTTTGTTTATTACAGACAACGGATTTGGGTTAACATTTTCGAGACGGTAGTTGTAGTTCTTATCACGCTTTGGATGTTACAGTTAATATTTTAAGACTGGAAATAAAAGTAATTCGGGTAACTTGCTTGACAACGCACTTTTAATTCGCCAACTAACAACTTATCAACTACTTTTGCAAAACAGNTTACAGTTAATATTTTAAGACTGGAAATAAAAGTAATTCGGGTAACTTGCTTGACAACGCACTTTTAATTCGCCAACAAACAACTTATCAACTACTCTTGCAAAACAGTTATTCTGCTATTACTGATCTAAACAGCTTGAGTTAGAAATATGTGGCGTGGAATAACGTAAGAATTCTTCAAAACTACCCACGCACATCCCATTTTCTTTGATTTATTAATACATAATAGTAACAACACGAAAACAACAAACATTTGGGTTAGCGGGAGAAATTTGCATGTAATGGACGTTAGCGTAACGAAAACAATTACCGGCCCAATAGACATTACTAGAAATCAAAATCGCTGTACACGGAATACTTAAAGATTTATGCAGAGCTCGCGGACAAATAAAACCATTGGTATCTGTTCGTAAATTTGTTATTTTAAACAAGAAAACTATACTTTGTTCCTGGCTGGTTTTAGTTTGGGATCAAGCTAACAGATAGCGTGGAAGGGCGTGCTGTAACAGATGGCGTGGTAGGGCTTGTGAGCTACCTCAACAGGTAGTAGCACTTTGACCTGCCTCTTGATTCCGTCTTTGTAAAAGTTTACATTTCTCATTTTATTGGCTCAAAACGACAAGAGTTTAAAATATATTTCGTCAAATTATTTGAAAAAATTATTCAACTATACCCTCCGATATTTCTGTAGGCTTTTGGAATTAATACCAAGAATGTATGGAAGATGTGGAGAGTGGCGGTACGACATATAAATACCTTCCAATGTTTTAAGTTGCATTTAATTGAATACGGACCGTTTTAATGTCCGTTTCATTTTGAACACACATAAATTATACTTCAGCATGAAGTTTATTTTGTAACACTAATAACAGCTGGTTTGTGAACACGTAAAATAAACCTTATTAATTCATCTAGGAACTCTTTCTTATCGCGTATTTTCTGCTTGTTTGATGTGCGTCGGCAGTGCAGCCAGAATAGCCAACATAATATTAATTTTCATTTGTTCTTGCATCAGCTGATACAGGATTTTGTAAATGGCACGTTGTTTGTTACGTATACATCAAGCTACCACTCACTGACTGTCAAAATCTCGCCAACTGATAGGAGACAGGCCATACCTGAAGCTATTGTCGGCGTTAGGGGCAGAGCAGCGCGAGGGCGATAAGGGCGACTCTTCCACGCGCAGCAGGTGCGCCATCGCTGCTAAGCGCAAGGCTCTCAACTGACGTGCATTGTTCTCGTCGCGGTGCCACAGTCAATAAACACACACTGACGAAGTGGCGTGGCGGTTTCTTTGATGTGCGCGTACTCATTCTCTAATTGGCTGTGCGAGGCTCTGAGGACGGGTCTTACGTCTGATTGCGTGCCTCGTGCTGCTACCGTATTGGCTGCGCTACCGGCTGGTAAGTAACTGGTTTTAGCAAAATGTTGGCTTACACAATTAATTTATGTAAATATCACATCTGAATAAAAAAAAAAGTGAAATGGTTTAAAAAAAAAAATCCTTAGTTCCTGCTCGCACAGTTTCCTTGAGGAAAAGGAGAAAAGTGGAAAGTTTCTTTTGATGACAGCTCGCACTTAAATTCGTAACGTCTTCCTATTGAAATAAGCTTGCTTATGAACGCCCACTGCTGAACACAGTTGTCTTTCTACTCTTTATTCTTGTAAACACCATTGGATGGCGTGAATTATAGTTACGAAATACAGATGATGCTTAATATTTTAGCACGGGCAAGAATATCACAATTCGAGTCACAGAAGAAAATTTACACACAAAAATATAGAATTTTTCCATTTGCCGCGGGGCCGCGCTGATGCAGTGGTTAGAGTGCTCGACTCCTACCAAGGCGAACCGGGTTCTATTCCCGGAGGGGCCACCCCCGGATTTTCGCATGTGGGAATCGTGCCTGTGTTTTCTCGGGATCTCCCGTTCCCCCCTTCCTAGCATTCCGGCGCTGCCTCGGTCTCACCGCCAGCTTAGTGACTTGTCTGGAACACCAGCGCACCTTGCGGCGGAAATGTTCCCTATGCCAGACTCACCATAAGAAATATAGTTGTGTTCCTAACTTGAGTAGAACGAGCCATAACCCTTTCATTCCCACATTAGTTGCTAGTGTTTCAAATAACAAAATTGCAATGCGTGATGTAGTTAAGTTGGCTACTAAATTGATTGTGGGTATTACACTGAAGAGCCAAATAAAAATTGGTACACCTGCCTAATATCGTGTAGGGCCCCCCGAGCACGCAGAAGTGCGGCAAGACGACGTGGCATGGACTCGACTAATGTCTGAAGGTATGCAGGAGGCAATTCACACCATGAATCCTGCAGGGCAGTCCACAAATCCAATCTGCGCCAATTTGAGAAAGGGTTGCACGTCTGTCACGTTTAATAATTCTCGTCAGTCGTCGTTTGTCCCGTTCGTTCACGATCTTTTTCCGGCCGCAGCGATGTCGAAGATTTGATGTTTTACAGGATTCCCGATATTCACGGCACACTCGTGAAATGGTCGTAAGCGAATATCCAAATGTTATCGCTACCTCGGAGATCCTACGTCCCATCTCTCGTGTGCCGAATATAACACCACGTTCAAACTCACTTAAATCTTGATAACCTGCCATTGTAGCAGCAGTAACCGACCTAGCTGCCGACAGCATCGCCTTACTCTGATTTGTTCCATGCCTCTGTTATTTGCATACGCACGCCTATGCCAGTTTTTTTGGCTCTTCAGTGTATGTTCAGTGATTAGTGATATGAACCAGTCATAACATAGAGCAGTATCACGGTTCATGAATCAGTTACTCTCGGGATTAGGCAGTGAACTTGGTGGAGTGCAGTGCCGGCCCGTGCAGCACGTACTGTCGGCTACAATGTGCATGGCAGGGTTAACAGACAGTCTCGCACACACTACTGTAGTTCAGTAGCGGCCCCTGGCACTTGTCTGCGAGTACAACACGACCACTACGACCCATCCACGCTATCTTCACACTTCTGGAATCAAACCTTTGAAAACTCACCCCGTGCGTGCCGTGCTTTCCCAAACACGCCACGTAGCCTATCACAAGTATTTCCTAATTATATTAACATCAACCTTATTAACCTTATTTTTGGATAAATAGGGTTTTTACTTACAGTTTATCTATAAATTATAATATTTAATTTGTAAATAATATGAATAAAAAGGGGATAGAAAAGGTGTTTTGGTACTACTTACTAAGAAATAGTACTCGCGCAACATTATTACACTGAGTGCGCATGAATACGGTGCATTGTCCCTTTGTTGTAATTTTCTAGACTCTGTTAAGCTTTCTTTGCATGAAGCGGAGGAATATCGTGTAAGTAGAACTTCAGCAGGANACTGGTACATTACAGACAGGGTGTCCAACTTTAGTGGTCTCCTTGCCACAAAATAGTCTCGATGGAGGCTGGTACACAGGCCATCAGTGGTTCTGCAAAACAATAAGTTGGCCGCCTGTCTGCATCATTTTCTCCTTTTTTGGCCGAGAAGCGCGGGAGCTATAAGGGTCACACTGGCACTCGCTACAAGAGCGCCATCGCCACTACGCGCAGGACTCTGAACTGGCATGCAGTGTTCTCGCAGTGCTGCTGTACCTATGTGACTTTCAGCGGTGACACAAATTGGAAAGTCTGTAGCAAAGTCCAATACAGGCTCGTATAGTAGTTTGACTCGTGTCCGGCTTGTATGCTTTAGATACGGCAGTCTGAAAAAAAAACAGTTTTTCCCAAAATAATATTTACAGCGGGCGTGTTAACTCCCTCGTCTGGGGTATGTCTTTTCGTGGGTGAACATATTGGGGGTACGTTTAATAATTTCTTCAAAAACCAGCATTTCAAACACTCTGCAACACATTTCAAGCTCCAGGCTGGCGGGACCCTTAAGGTTCGGTTCCACCACTTTTGCAGAAATCCTTTGTTTTCATGTCATAATTTCAGGTTCAGAGGTGAGTATTATTGGAAATGTTTGATTATATAAAATTTACAAATCACCAGTTGTTTAATACTTTTGCATCTAATTTGCACTGTGTGTTATTTCCTGCTCGCAAAAAGGCAGAAACTTGTAAATGAAACATTAATATGTTCTCGACTTTGTACAACCAAACACGCTATAATTAAAATTAAGCACAAAAATATCAAATAACTCGTAAAACGTAAATATTGTACAATCTTACATTGCCAGTAATTACTATGAATCCGAAATTATGACGCGAAAACGAAGAATCTGCAGAAAAGCGACAAAGCCGAGACTTAAAGTAAGCACAGGCAGTTACTGTTCCACTTAGGCGGGTCAAATGTTTCAATTAAATGTGACCGCGAATGCAGAACGCAATTTAAAAAATAATAATTTGCATTAAATCGGGCAAAAATTTCGTGTTCCAGTCACACACGTTGTTTTTATAGGTGAAACAATTAGTTCCGTTAAATCGAGTAATGCTTTGAAATGCCAATTTGCGTTCACTTGTGTATATGCTGATAACAGTAAAGTGAGCACCTTTGAGGTCGTAGTTACTTTTTTTTACTTTCAGCCATATTTAATCATTTAACCACCTTTTTAAATAAATATTGCCATGTGAGTAATAAGCACAGTGTGTATATTCCACCCCACTCGGAAATTAACGTCTAAGGCTAAAATAAAATATATTTATTGACCATTATTCCAAATGAGAGGACTTTCAAGAGTGCTCACTTGACAGTGAATGGCCTATGTATAGTGTGGTGGGACACTGGCAGTCTCCGTGGCGGTATAGACACGTGTCTCACGTCGACTCAGGGAGCCGGCGGCGAGTGGCGGTCGACCACGTCAGCCCTCGCCACGCGCGACTGNCCCTCCCCTAGGACCTTGCTCGTCTTCGTTAATATTCACCTCGCTCCGTGATGGCGCACTCAATAAACGCCCGCCCGACCCCCCGCCACACCCCAACACTGATTTACTGCGAGACGTGTTCCATGACGAGGCTTCACGCACGCCTTTGTTTTTACGCCGGAGTGTGAAGACGCAGGGAAGTAGCTTGAGTTGAGGGGGGGGGGGCATGTACTCGCAACGCAACATTTCTACTGCGAAGCAAGTGAAAATAGAGCAGTAACTCGGTAACAAGCTGAGCTTCACAGCACTATACACCCAAGCCACAGTCGAGTGAGTGAAGAGACTTGGACGGCTCTTAACATCGAGGTCTTAGCACCCGGTGAGGGTGAAGTGAAGTGAGACTGGAGTAGCGCCAGGATACAAGGACGAGGGGAAACGGGAGATCCCCGAGGAAACCCGTCCACCAGCGGCACTGTCCCACATGCGAAAATCCAGGTACGACCCCGCCGGGAATCGAACCCGGTTCGCCAAGGTGGGTGGCGAGTAGTTTAACCACTACACCACTGCGCCCCTTACAATCAATTGATAAAATCTCTCAGACCGCGGAAACTTAACTTCTAATTTTATATTAAAATTAGATTGCCTGTATTTATATTGTATCATGAATAAATTTTATATTACATTAACATCAATAAAATATTAACTTTAATATTTCGTATCAATTGTCTTGAAATACTTTTCACTCAGACGCCAACAACAAACATTACAGTTATTAATTAGGTAAAATAAAGATAAATGTCTCCTGATCGTCTAGGCAGTGACGGGTCCAGTGGGGAACTAAGCAAGAATGTGTATTAACCATTAGGAGACGTAAGATCCATTATTCGGCGTAAAACATGGGCACACGCCAACCCAAAAGTTACGATTGGCCGAAACACCAAAACGAGACAATATTCATGATCGGCAATCGACATCGGCGACCGGCCGGCCAACAGCAGCGAACACAAACATCGCAGTGGCACACACGAAAACTATCAGTGCGGAAACGTAATTCTTCGTCCGCTACGTCTAGGGCGTAACAAAATAAACTGTGACCCAGTTAATAGAGAACAAACCAGGTGAAATGCTCTCGTCTAATAAATTCGCCAAATTTCCGGAATGCTACATGCATATCTGTATTTAATATTCGGGGTCGCTCCCGAAATGCCGTGCGTGGGAATCGTGCCGGACGATGCCGCTGCTCGGCGGGTTTTCTCGGGGGTCTCCCCTCGCCCTTGTATTCCGACGCTGCTCCTTACTCACCTCGCATCACCCTCATCGGCTCCCGAGACCTGTATGTTGAGCCACCCAGATCTCTTCCCCCCACTCCACTTTCCTCTACGAATTATTACAGGATGTCCACTAAAATTCCATTTTCGAATTCCCTGACTCTACCATGTTTTCCAGGCAGAATGTTAACAACTTTCCCTGGCCTATTTTCAGGACTGAAACCTTCCGATAGCATATTTGTCCACCGCTGACAGAACAAATATGCTATCAGCGAAGTAAGTTGAACTAAATACAACTGCAACGGACCAAGAAAACAGGCGAACAAGGCCGACATTTTATTTAGCCCATCGATATTTATCACGATACACGCTATTGGCTTCCCACGAGTGCCCTTACAAACACACTAATGCTTTATTTTGTACGTATAGGCCCTACGTTACTTGGCAGAGATGTATGATTACCAGTTCACAAACTTACAAAATTGAAATTTTAAAATGCATATCCTTGTAATTGCATTATCCTGTATTCTCGTAACTAACAACTTTTGCATAGTAGCAATAATTTACCTTTCCCGTGACCCAGATGAAAATTCTGTCACATTTCCCTGACTTTTACCAGTCACATAAAATTCTATAACTTTTCCTTGTGGGTGGAAATCCTGTACTAATATTATGAGGTTCTGTGCCATAAAATTATGCAGGAGTATACAAAATGGCGGTTGAATAATGTATCCCTTAGTTCAGAAACAAAATTACCACTCCGCTAATTTTGCTTCTGTGTTTATTTAGCACTACACTTCCATAACGCATCTTTGTCCAACGTTTACTATTCCAAAGTGTCTCTTGTCCTACAAATACATTTACAAAATATATCTTCTCCTATGTACTGTTACAAATTGTCCCTTTTTTAACAAGTTTTTTACTTTTAAACGAACAATTACGATCTGGATAGATAAACTTCATTAAAAATATATGATATGATAACTAATTAATACTGGTGCATGAAAGCACTTCAAAGGCATAAGCTTTTAAAGTAGTATCACAATTTTTTTAAATTATCCACAAATTTTGCTAAATGGACAAAAGACGTTTCGGAATTGGCCACCACATTATTCTCTTTGGAGCATTTTAAAACATATTTTTTTCTACGTAGAATTAACCTCAATAAGTTGGCCATTTTCTTCCCACTGTCATTCACAAAGACGCATTGTTGGCATGTCTTTGTATAATAGTCATGAGGCATTCGGACGACATTTAGAGTTACAGAATACCAAGTCGTCCCGCGAAGATAGTTATGCGGTAAGCGTCTTTACACATGTAACGACAGTAAGAAGTTGGCGGTCACTTTGACGTGTAGTGAACAGGAACTGGCTGGTTCTCAAGGACGAGCGGCGTCCAGCTGGTAAGAGTACGATGACGTCTCCTGCCACGTCGCTTCAGCCGTCGTCAGCGTTGAAATTCAAATGAGCTGATTTCCAACCATGAAGATGCCTGCTGCAGGGCGGTGCGAGCGAAACTGCTGGAAACTTTACNAATTTTAGGGGGGGGGGGGTCACTAGCATGCGACTGCTCGCGTGCTACCATACACAACGGTGAAGGCTCCCAGTTAATTTGTTAAAAAATTAAGGAAATGGTTCTACGTCTTGGCGTATTGTGCGCATAATTTTTTTTAATGATTTATATACGCAAATCAAAGTTGGTTGATTTTTCCTTTATACTCATTAGAGCACGAATTGGTACATTAGTGACGCATTGAGGTTCCTAACAATTTCCGAGTTTTGATTTGACTGCCGCATGAATGAAGAGGACAGGTCCATGGCAATTCAAATTTTACGTATGGCGGACGGATACAAAATGATAAAGAAAAGTACATCCTCAGCAGAGCTTTTAAAAGTGCTCGAATAACCAATAACTCGGTGCAGCTCATCCATACAATTGTTATAATGGCCGCGAAAACCTGCAATCATCTTGGTTTTATGCCAATATCTATACCAAGGCCCCCGTCTAGCTCGCGCATGAACTGGGTTGCATTGTGTTTGAAATACTCGCTTCTCCAACTAAAGAACTATTAAACGTACGTCAAATGTGCTGATCTACGCAAGGACACGCACTTCAGATGAGGGCTGTTGAGTGCTTTCGAAACGCCACGCACATTAGTGACACCATTTCAAAGCACTCCTAAATTACTATAAAAACAGCTTCTTTAAAACGCGTCAGACGAATACGCAAGAGTCCTTCATTGAACCTTCCTACGGACTACCCATCAATAAAACAATAGGGTTACCGCTGAAAGTGCCATTGGTACACGCAGAACAACGAGGACACTACACGCCAGTTCAGAGCCTTGCGCTTAGCGGCGTTGGCGCACTTTATATGAGTGGAAGTGTCGCCCTTATCGCTCTGGCGCTTCTCGGCCCTTAACGCGGGAAATACCTCTAGATATATGAGTTGAGAGATTTAGGCGGCTCTTAACAACGAGGTATTAAGAGCCGATTAGGGTGAAATGAGGTGAGAATAGAGCAGTGCCGGAATGTAAGGGCGAGGGAAACGGGAGATCCAGGAGAAAACCCACCGACCAGCAGTATCGTCCGGCACGATTCCTACTTGCGAAAATCCAGGACTGACCCGGGCGGCGATTGAACCAGGTTTGCCTTGGTGGGAGGCGAGCACGCTAACTGCTCAGCCACCGCGGCCCCAGCTCTAGATAGACAAGAGTTTATACACTGGGAAGCCGAAAAAACTGGTAAAGGCGTGCGTATGCAAGTAATAGAGGTATGGAACTCATCAGAGTAACGCGATGCGGTCGGCACCGCCTATATAAGACAACAAGTGTTTGGCAAAGTTGCTAGATCTGTTACTGCTGCTACAATGGCTGGTTATCAAGATTTAAGTGAGTTTTAACGTGATGTTATAGTCGGCGCACGAGAGATGGGACATAGCATCTCCGAGGTAGCGATACAATTTGGATTTTCACGTACGACCATTTCACGAGTGTACCATTAATATCGGGAATCCGGAAAACATCACATCTTCGACATCGCTGCGGCCAGAAAAAGATCGTGAACGAACGGGACAAACGTCGACTGACGAGAATCATTAAACGTGACAGACGTGCAACCCTTTCTCAAATTGGCGCAGATTTCAATGCTGGGGCATCAACAAGTGCCAGAGTGCGAACTATTCAACAGACCATCATTTATATGGGCTTTCGGAGCCGAAGGCCCACTCGTGTACCGTTGTTGACTGCACGACACTAAGCTTTACGCCTCGCCTGGGCCCGCCAACACCGCCATTGGACTGTCGATGACTGGAAACACGTTGCCTGGTCTGACGAGTCTCGTTTCCAATTGTATGGGGCAGATGGACGTGTACGGGTATGAAGACATCTCATGAATCCATGGACCCTACATGTCAACAGNGACGTGTACGGGTATGGAGACATCCTCATGAATCCATGGACCCTACATGTAAACAGGGGACTGCTCAATCTGGTGGAGGCTCTGTCATGGTATAGGGCGTGTGCAGTTGGCGTAAAATGGGAACCCTGATACGTTTAGATACAACTCTGACAGGTGACAGATACGTAAGCATCCTGTCCGATCACCTGCACCCATTCATGTCCATTGTGCATTCCGACGGACATGGACAATTCCAGCAGGACAATGCGACACCCCACACGTCGAGAGTTGCTACCGAGTGGCTCCAGGAACACTCTTCTGACTTTAGACACTTCCATTGGCACCTAAATCACCAGACATGAACATTATTGAGCATACCTGGGATGCCTTGCAACGTGCTGTTCAAAAGAGATATCCACCGCCTCGCACTCATATGGATTTGTGGACTGCCCTGCAGGATTCATTGTGTGAAATTCCTCCTGCATACCTTCAGACATTAGTCGAGTCCATAACACGTCGTCTTGCGGCACTTCTGTGTGCTCGCGGGCGCCCTACACGATATTAGGCAGGTGTAACCGTTTTTTTTTTGGCTCTTCAGTGTACGACTCTTCGACAGCGAGGGCGGGGAAAAAGCGACCATGGTCTATATCGAAGAACCGTACTGACATTTGCCTAAAAAGACTTAGGAAAACCATGGGAAACCGGAAATCAGGACAGCTGGATGAAGAATGGAAACCAGGTCCTCTACCTGCAGCTAATTTAGCAGTGCAGGAGTGATAAGGACTACAATGACACACATGATGTCGTTAAAGAATTCCGTACACTCACGGAAATTATCGCGGAGACATACAATTTATATACGGAAATGCGCTTCGTAATGACAAAATGCGGAGCCAAGATCCGTACATAGAAAATATGAAGCCTCTCGGTATTACTAATATTGACACTAACAGTATGTCATTCTTTTCCAATTCTCTAAGTTTATTCCCCTTTAATTAATATATATAACCATATTTTAATGAATTGCACTTTCATTTCATAAATACATATTTATATTATTATTAAAAACAAAACGGCCGGCAAGAATACATTTTATATGCCTAATATATTCTCCGCACCATCTTATATGCGTTCCTATGGCAGACAAATTTCGCCCGTTTGCTCTAAACCTGGACAAGTACAGAGATATTTCTACTTTTACAACTTTATAATTAGCTTAATTTTTTTTGGGGTGTGGTACTGCCAGAACACAATTTAAGCATTACATGCATGGTAATCAGACTCCAAATACATAATTATGTCTCTGTACACTCCTGTTGCTGCTTTCACAGGTTTGTCTTGACGAATTGACACCTCTTATCTTGACATTTCAAAGCCACCATACATAAGGCTGCACTGTTTTACCCTGTAATGTCAAGACAATTTGTGTCAACTCGTCAAGACAAGCCTGTAGACAAAGCTACAGGGGTGTACAGAGAAATAATAATGTGATAAATAATTATCATGAATAAAATAGCGATTGTGCGCATACCACACCAAAAAAAATAGAGTTAAACATAAAATCAAGTTAAACATAAAATTATTATACTTGAAAATGTCGGCAACCGTAAGTTTTAGAGCAAAACAGGCGAAATTTCTCCAACTTAGGCCCTAATTAATAGTCGTGTATCACCACTTAAAAGACTAGTTTTGAGAACATTTGTTAAATAAACACATCTTGGGATCAGTCTTGAGTAATTCTCAGCTGAGTGTTTTCACGATTTCGTGTGTTGAGACTAGTTTTTACTATTCAATGGTCGACTCATGAGACTACGACTTAAACAGTAACAGAAACTAGAATCGAGAGCCACGGAAATATCGCTTTACATAATTGACGATACGAAAGCGAATCACTTTTATTTCATAAATGTCCCCCTGCATAGCAATAATTCTTTTTTTTTTTCGAAGTATAGCTTACAACAACACTGATTCGACGATAATTATTTCTAATGCCGTTTATCTGAAGAAAAGGATAGTATTGTTTGTATAATATTGTTTTACGTTTCCAAAATACACTTTTGTCTGTGAAATTTGCAACACCCAGAAAGAATGGCCCGAATGAATCCAAACTCGGAGGATGTGTAGAACAGAGTACCAGCAATAAGTGACTACGATAGCAGAGAGATGGCGTACATGTAGGCCCAGCAGCGCCCACTCTTGTGTGACCGTGTTACGCCAAGCTCAGTCAGTGAAGAGCCGTCCAACGACGGCCTCGTCGACGTCAAAGGGCGCCATATAAGCATGTGAGTGAGTTCGAACGGGGCAGAATGACCGGTCTCCGGGAAACGGGTTTGTAATACCATGGCATTGCGACTCGTACAGGGCAAGCTGCTACGACAGTGATGCGTGTGTGGCGCCAGTGGATGGAAGAGGGTCGGGAAACGGGTTTGTAATACCGTGACATTGCGACTCGTACAGGGCAAGCTGCTACGACAGTGATGCGTGTGTGGCGCCAGTGGATGGAAGAGGGTCGGGAAACGGGTTTGTAATACCGTGACATTGCGACTCGTACAGGGCAAGCTGCTACGACAGTGATGCGTGTGTGGCGCCAGTGGATGGAAGAGGGTCACGCAGCGACGAGCGGGCACTGGACCATGCAATGTGGTCTCCATTTATAAACTGGAAACATACAAAAACTTAGTAGAGAAGTTACTCAGAGGTTCCACGAATTCACTGAAAAATTGTGGAGTTTAAGGTAAGTCCGCTATCTAGAATAACGCAGAGTCCGCAGTTTTACGGTGATTCCTGGATATTTTTTTTACCAGTACATTTCCGTAACTTCACAGATTTATTTTTTTTAGCAGTGTGCACTTCACAATTATTTTTAAACGTAGCAAAGTTATTTCAAAGAAACTAACTATATAAATATATATATAGTTCAATTAATTTGACAGCAAACATCGCGTTTATTATAATCCATTCACGGTTACTTCCAACTTTTCTGAAGCCCTGCCAAGTTCTACTTCCAGAATATCCCTCCGCCTCGTGCAAACAAGGCTTAAACAAGGCTCGCACATTACACCAGAGGGATAGCGCGCCGCATTCTTGCGCACTCACTTTAATAATATTTGCATGAGAACTATTTCGTAGTAGGCGTTACCAACACGTTTTCTCCCTGTTTTTATTGATATTGATTACTAATGAAATATAATAATTTATAGATAAAATATAAGTAAAAGCTCAGTTTAAAAAAAAAAAAACTTTTCGTCAACAGCAGAAGTATAAAACGCTTGTGATAACATGACACATTTAGGAAACAACCGAACACATAAAACACGGGGAGATTTTTCAAAGGTTTGATTCAAAAAGTGTGTTAGAAACCGCGGACAGAGTAGAGACCACCTGCTGCCTGTGATTTAGTTGGTAAATTATAAACTTTCCTTTCATTACTTTATATATTATGAGGACGAGCATTCCTACGTCACGTTTTTTAATCATCACTCAACACTGACGTGTAGCAAAAGTCCCGTTCACGCATCGCCCATTTTGTATGCGGTTTCGACTGTCTCTTGTTTGTATCTATAACTCTAGACCCTATCGTTACGAAATTATGTTTGTAATTGATAATACGAAACTGCTGAGGTCGAGCGAGAATAAAGAAGTAAAGACAGATTCAATCGTAACGTAAAAACCACCTGGTATTCACCAGTAGACTAAATAACGAGGAAGACTTAGTTTCTTTTTCTTCTGTTCACGTTCCAAACAAATGACACACGATCTGCCTACAGAACTAATAAAAACGTTAACAGGCTTATGATATTATAACAAAATATCAGTGCTGAATTAAAACTTTGGAAAAAGAAGTGTGAAATAGCAATTGAAAACACGAACTTACGTAAAAACTCTCAGGCAAAATCGCGAGGGTTTGAGAGTTCCAGTGGAACGAAACGCCCTTCAATGTTGGGTCATAGAGACTGATTTCAAAATAGTTTAGTTACTGTGAGCAAGCAGCAGAAACAAGACCCTAATTCTGGACGTTGGAATCAAGAGTGTTGCAATCACAACCTGAGAGGACGAAGAACGTATCTCAGTTTGTCGCAATGATCTGTGTGTTACGGTGGGATCGTGATAAGAACAGACACAGTTAGATTTTATCGCAGCAAGGTGTTTGCAGTGGTGAACTCATGAAAGTAAGTAGTGCTACCAAGTTTACCAAAGCAAATATCCCTTCCAGCTACTTCAAAAATACACTACGCTATAAAACCATTTTTATAGTATATTAGCAGTAGCTTCACACTTTCCGAATCAAACTTCTGAAAAATCCTCTCTACTATGTACGTGTTTCGTTGCTTCCTAGATATATTATGTCTCACAACCGTTTTATAAGGCTCTTTGCATAAAATATTTTTTTTGTTAATGGAATACAAACAGAAAGAAAATACGTGTGTTGGTGATACCTAGTAAGAAATAGTTCTCATACAAAATATTAATAAAGAGGGTGTGCACTAATGTGGTGCGTGTAATTGTCTAGATTTAGTTAAGGTATGTTCACGACGCGGAGGAATAGCCTGAAAGTAGAACTTTGGATCTTGAGGAATGTTCTAACTAACCATGAATAGACCATACTTCATTTTACCACTGAAAAACCAGAGAAGTCACCAGGATGATATTTAAAAAAAAAATACTCTATCAAGGTCCATTAAAGCTGTTGGAGACATAAATTTATTTTGTAGATTTTGAAGATAGTTTATGGTTTCATGACATAACGATGACAATTTGAAGAAAAAAAAATACTGCATCATTTAGAAAAGAATGTCCATCGTAGGTTTTAGTGTAAATATAAGAGCTTTTAAATTAAAATCTTAATTCAAAAAAATTTTTAAAGTTATTTTAACAGAGTTTGTTTTTAGTTAAAGTGATAATCGATGTCACAGGAGCGACATGTTGCAGTTTATTTAATTAACTGAGGTAAGAGTTTGATTTTTTGCTATTTCGACCTCAATTGTATGTGAAAAGATAAAAGTGAAATACCTACGGGAGAACCACACAAGAAATTTTATGAAATATTCTCCTTTACATCCTGAACAACTATTTTGAGCCGTAGACTAACATACTGCTTTTGTACCATTTTAGTATTAGTACGAAAAAAAATACGTAGATTTAAAATTTCTATACAAAAAGTATTATCCTACATTACATTTCTTAAGGAATGTAGCTGCGTTAAGACATCTTGCCGATTGTTTTGTTTGATATATTGTATTTCTAAAATGTAATATTAAAATCTACATATAACAAAAAAAATATGAACACATAATTTTTCTTCAAAAATAGATTTATATAGTAATATTCTCAAAAGGTTTCTTGTTTGAAATAGTTATCTTTAGAATTGACGCAACGTGAAGAAATTTAGTGTAACATTGATGAAGAAATTTAGTGTAACATTGATTCCCCATTT
Organism: Clitarchus hookeri; assembly: GCA_002778355.1. NCBI lineage: Eukaryota > Metazoa > Arthropoda > Insecta > Phasmatodea > Phasmatidae > Clitarchus > Clitarchus hookeri. Next base: position 54,117 of record NQII01006949.1, on the reverse strand, counting down.
GAAGTTCGCGACTGCTGGCTTGCTATGCAGGGCCGTTAACTCGTGCAGTCACCGTACTTGCGATCGACCTTCCTTAACTCGTCCAGTCTCTGTACTTGTGATCGACCTTCCTTAACTCGTCCAGTCACTGTATTTACGATCGTCTTTCCTTAACTCGTCCAGTCACTGTATTTACGATCGACCTTCCTTAACTCGTCCAGTCACCACATTTTCAATCGACCTTCCTTAACTCTTTCAATCTCCGTATTTACGATCGACCAGCCTTAAATCGTCCAGTCACCATATTTTTTATTGATTGATGGATTAGTTAAACAACATGTATCCAATGAAATAACAATGCATAAACTAATAAATCCCATAATTTTTCTATGTAAGGTTGGATTTTTATAATATAATTTTACGAGGCAACGTGAACATTCACTCTTTTATTCTGTTTGTACGTCTTTCATTTCTTTTTCACAAAACACCATAGAGCTCGGTTTCAAGGTTTGAACAACATTAAATGTGGTGAAGTGAGTGCATTCATACTGTGATGTGCTCGCTTTCCTTGACCTTTCCCAAGCGGAAGGACAGAGTAGTGATAGGACAACGGGCGGCGAGTTACTAAGGGATGTTTGAAAGAAGGGCGGGCGATAATCCTATCCGGGTTTCAAATAATAAAGAGTGCCAGCGCAGACATCTGCATATCGCCGCGATTAATCTTTTGCAGCTCTTGCGCTCCTGGCCTCCAACCGATTGAATTTCCACGTTTATAAGAAGAATGTTCTGGATTAATGACCGAGATTATCTTACCGTGATACGGGGTGCAGCGAACCTTCCAGGTCACGGCCAGCATCTATAAAAGGGTGTCGGACCTTCGAGCCACGAGTTTTTATGGAAGTCGGAAGTTTTTGGCGATTACGCAACCTTCAGCGATAGACGACGAGCTAGGAGAGAAACGAGTGGCGGGGAAAGTGACCAGCGGGAGAAAAATCTGCGACTGCTAGCAACGGTGCAATGAAGAATGCGACTGGCAGGCTGGACTATTGGATTGGATGCGTGAGTTAAGACATTACAAATGATGACAACAGACAATGTGGACATGTGTTACGGATGAATGTGAGTTGATTAACTATAGCCAAACTGAGACATTGAGAAGAACTGTAATTAGGGTTGAGATAGACATTGAATACTGCGCTGACTGAGAAATATAAAAAGTAATAGTGGCGATAGATAGACTGGTGTTGTAAATAATAGCTGTGCGAATAAATTAAAATGAAATTTCTTTCTTTTATTTTTATTAGGACCACCATCACTCACGAACTCGGATACGACCCTCAGCCGTCTTGTAACAATGCGTACTATTTAGTTTAAGAATACGAATGTTGCCAATTGAACTAAAAACGAGAAGATAGGGCATACAATTTAAAGCTACATATTTTCGATAATATTAATTTAAATTACGTTAAACTGCACAGTATAAACAGTGACTACCATAAATATGTATATTTTTTTTAGCAATGATTGCGATAAATTCAATAAAAACTACATTTAATTCTACGCACGAAGTTGGCTGTTTGTATCAGTGAAGTTGTTTCACTGATACAAACTGTGGTTTACTACCGATTATAAGTGGAGCCATTTTCACTGATTCTAGTACATAGTTAGATTTCATAGATTCGAATTTAGGGTGCGGAGTCTTGCTGATAAAAGTTTTTTTACAGCAATCACTCTTTAAAAACTCTATATCTGAAGCCTGTCTCACAAACGTGTGCATTATTTTACATTTCTGAGAGCCGTCTTGTGTAGTTATTTCCAAAGCAAAAAAAAAATTACGGTGTATTACTGGGCAGGCTGACACTCAACTGAGCCGGTATGTTTATGTAAACGTCATCTATGGTGAGGGAGACGCCGCTGTATCCATGGAAACAGCTGTAAACAGGACTGCCTATGTGACTGTCAAACAAGTGCACTCGCTCGTGAGACAGACTATACCTACAAAAACCTTCAGTACAGAGGAGCCAATGAGGATGAAGTGAGGTCGATATGGAGACGCTTCGGAATGCGAGAGCGGGGAAAACAGGAGACCCCCGAGAAAACCCTCCGGGAAACGAGTCCGGTTTGCTATGGCGGCAGGCGAGTGCTCTAGGTACCTTGTCGACCACGGACAACCTTTAACACAGTCGCTTATGAAGTTAAGTAACATAGCATTGTGATAAATGTTCATGTTACATTAACCGCTTCACGTACTGTCCCGAGTACACTCATTCTCGTCTGACATTGCAGTATACGTACAATCGTGATCGCAGCTGTGCAAGTCAAGAAACTAGAATCCACGCAGGCAGTGCAATTCCTTGGGAAATGCTATTGGCTGCTTCTGACACGCCAACTATTTCATAATTGGTTGTTTCTTGTGACGTGGATCTGCTGCAACCTTTTCCATACGTTCCAAAGTCTAAGTTAAGTCTAAGTCAGTCGTAAATACTACTCACGCGATATTTTTCTTAACGCCTTAAATAAAAAGTTAATGTGTTCGTTAAGGGGTTAAATGAAGCGTAACTGTAAAGCTGGGTTCACAATCAAAATACATAATCACAGAGCATAGAACATAAGAGCAGAACATTCACACTACAAGAATTCTTGTGCGAAATTGATTTACAATTGAATACTTATGTGTTATTTTTAAGACACTGAAATTATGAGACGAGTTTGACGTCGGTTGGTAATGTTGGTAAATAATGGATTTTCGAAACAGATTGTGATATTGTGTTGATAATTTACAGTGATTTGAGATATTTAGCATTTTTTGTTTTCTTTAAAATCTTTGTTTTGCAATCGAAAATATGTGACCAACCTATAAACATCTCTTCGAATAAACTGTTAACCTGTTCTTGTTTCTAAATTAATATCTTGTGACATTTCTTCGTTTCTGCAGCATAACTGTTCTTCCAATTTATATAAACATCTTCTTTAAGAATTTTATCCTTTGCTCTGATTGGCTGTTGTTTCATGCGCCCGCACAAGAAATGAAATACAACCATTTCCGGTGCGTACAATGTCGGGAGCTCTCGTGCACACGACCTACTATGCGCAGCTGTCAATCAAAATGTTCGAAAACATGGCGGTAATTTGATATGCGCACGCCTCATGTTCTGTGCTTAGTGTTGTGCTTTCAATTGTGAACCAAGCTTAAGTTTATACTGTCCAGTCTGCTGGCGCCCCCTTGCAGTCAGGATTTGCACTCCGTAATGACGAATAACGGAAGCTCTTCTTATTCTTATGGCTTCGACTTGGAGAAACAAACAATGCCGATGATACCTGAAGCATATCAAATCCCATCTTCACAATACTACTTCGTGTGAAATGGTAGTAGGCGAGTGGCGAACCACTCATAGTGTGTCAATTCGTTGATTCCTGTTCAAATTCCTCCACAGGACAAAACCTTCTGTATAATTAGTTAACACCGCATATAACAAAACTGAAACAATTTTTTTTTTTTCGTGACCTCGCTCTATAAACCGCCAATAAAACAAAGCAGCAAGCGCTCTAATACGACATGAAACTAAGAGAGGCGCACTCATCACTTGCACGTAAAATCCATTTACACGGAATAACACTTCGTGGTGAGTGATTCAGTTATTGAGTGTTAATTTTTCGATTTGAGTTCAAATCCCACTATAAGACAAAATATAAAAAAAAAATTTATTTCTCTGTTATACACAGTGGAACACATTACGAAAATCAAACTTTTTCTTGCCCCATTTTGTAAACCTGAAATAAAAAACAAATTCGCAAACACTCTAACATGACAAGAAACTAAGAGAGGTACACGTATCATTATATATTTAGAGCACCACTTCTTGTAAAAGTGTTGTAGGAGAATGGATGTGTTGGACTATGAAATTATTGTTTAGAGTTCATATCCCGCTACCGGACAACATTTTTAAAACTTTTATAGTCATATTTATACACAGTGAAACACCCGCATAACATAAGTGCAACCGTTTTTTCACCCCTTTTTATACAGAGCAGATTCAAGTTCATGGACACGTTCCGTGAATTCACTGAGATTTATGTGAAATTTACGGACAGAACGCTATAAAAAAATCTTTCCATCATTTTTCGGACATTTTTTTTANCCCGCTACCGGACAACATTTTTAAAACTTTTATAGTCATATTTATACACAGTGAAACACCCGCATAACATAAGTGCAGCCGTTTTTTCACCCCTTTTTATACAGAGCAGATTCAAGTTCATGGACACGTTCCGTCAATTCACTGAGATTTATGTGAAATTTACGGACAGAACGCTATAAAAAAATCTTTCCATCATTTTACGGACATTTTTTTCAAACAGTGATTGGAAAGCTGTATCACTGTGTGTGAACTGTGTGCGGTGACACTGAGGTGTGCGTCGAGGGAAGGCCAGCTGCCGGCGTCGGGACGCCGAGCGCCAACACGGCGAAGCACTACAAACACGTCCTAACTTGTCGCGGTTCCTGCAGTCGACGGCCGGCCAACTCGCTCGCAGCGCTGCTGCAGTGGAAGCCGCTCCTGACTCCACACTCTGGCTTTACTTGACGTTGTCCAACCTGCACATTCCAGCCGACACACACGAACCCGTGTTGCTGCGATCAGGGTCGCATCACTGGAGAATGCGTCCCTCGTATATTGCACGCTAACACCTGGCGCTTATTATCAGTTTTCCGTTCATTTTTCGTATTCGCAAAGTTTCGGAAGCTCTGGAAACGAAAAAAAATTTTCGAGTGGACAATGTTTGGGTTTTCGTTAGCGAATGCGAGATGGAAACACTACCCGCGGGAACTTAGCCGACAAACGGGAGTTTGCTCAGACAATTATGTATACTTCACATAGAAAACATCAATCATTTAAAGCAGTAATGCACTTCAAATATTTTGTTTGCATTTGGAGGGTTTTAATTGTTAGTATTGAACAAATAATGCAATATAGGGAAAAGTTACGTTTCGCTCGTCGAGTACAGTCCATTTAGCGTTACTTCGAACTTTCTGAAGCCCTGCCCAAGTTCTACTTTCAAGATATTCCTCCGCCTCACGAAAGCAAAGGTTAACAGATTCTAAAAAATTACACCAAAGGGACAGCGCACCGCATTAGTGCGAACTCAGTGTGATAATATTTTGCATAAGATCTATTTCTTACTGGGCATTACCAACATTCCTACCTTCTCCCTGTTTTCATTCGTATTAAGTATAAATGGAACATTGTACTTTTATAAAGAAAATATAAATAAAATTTCAATATAATAAAAGGAACATATTTTTATGTAAGCACATATATAAAACGTTTGTGGTAGATGATATATTTAAGAAACAACCACACTCATCATAGATGTGAGACCCCAGGGGGATCGTCACCGGCACAAATGTCAACACCTCGACCTTATAACTACGAAAATATTGATTCAAATTATTTGTCTTAAACAGCTCGAACTACTCATCCATCCAAAACCAGAATAAGTTAAAGCCATAGGGGAAAATCAGGAATACTTTGCCACAGGAATCCTTTCACACACCCAGCGAGACAAGAAAAGTTAATTAATTGCATTTTATTTAGTACGAAATTCCAGAGAAAAACTTTCAAACATATTGTCACATTTTAGGCATAATTTAATTTCTAAAAGCCATTTTATTTAATACAAATAGACCTAAAAATATACCAAAATAGCGGTATAAATAGTTACATAAAAATTGTACCACAAAAGTAGTATTACAACGAAATATAAAAAACTTGCTCACACGAGCATAACCAAACCTTATGGCGATTACATAATATACAAAGCCACGTGGCTTCTCCAAAATGTATGGCACATTAAAATACTTCTATACTTTATAAGAAAATGCAATAAAACAGGCAATCATGCCTATAGAATTTTCCATAATGAAACCCTAACTCGAAATAGCATTGACCAGAAGGCTCATTAATACAATACTTATCTTAAATACATGATAACGCACACAGGAGTCGAATACCTCGAGATGGCCCCAGCCTGGCGAATTTATACATCAGGAATTTACATCCCCTCTCTGCCGGGGAAGAAATATCACAACAGTGCGATTTTCATAATCAGTTGGCTTATAGCATAATAGCCAATCCAAACTCTTTATTTTAAATTGACGCATGCGCAGGAACCCAAAACAGTCTTTTACTTATTTCTTGTCTTCATTATTGTACGTCTTGCAACTCCGCCGACGCTTGGGGAGCGGGACGAATCAAGGAGCAGCGACGCCATGAATCACGTTATCACCCTGCCGGCAGCACTAGGGTCGACACTCGTGTGCCCGGCAGTGTGCATGTTGACGTGCACGAAGACGCCAGTGTGCATGTTGACGTGCACGAAGATGGCAGTGTGAATGTTGACGTGCACGAAGACGGCAGTATGCATGTTGATGGCAGTGTGAATGTTGACGTGCACGAAGACGGCAGTGTGCATGTTGACGTGCACGAAGATGGCAGTGTGCATGTTGATGGCAGTGTGCATGCTGACGTGCACGAAGACGGCAGTGTGAATGTTGACGTGAACGAAGACGGTAGTGTGCATGTTAACGTGCACGAAGATGGCAGTGTGAATGTTGACGTGCACGAAGATGGCAGTGTGAATGTTGACGTGCACGAAGATGGCAGTGTGCATGTTGACGTGCACGAAGACGGCAGTATGCATGTTGTCGGCAGTGTGCATGTTGATGCGCACGAAGACGGCAGTGTGCATGTTGACATGCACGAAGATGGCAGTGTGCATGTTGACGTGCACGAAGATGGCATTGTGAATGTTGATGGCAGTGTGCATGCTGAAGTGCACGAAGACGGCAGTGTGAATGTTGACGTGCGCGAAGACGGCAGTGTGAATGTTGACGTGCACGAAGACGGCAGTGTGCATGTTGACGTGCACGAAGACGGCAGTGTGAATGTTGATGGCAGTGTGAAAGTTGACGTGCACAAAGACGGCAGTGTGCATGTTGACGTGCACGAAGATGGCAGTTTGCATATTGATGGCAGTGTGCATGTTGACGTGCACGAAGACGGCAGTGTGAATGTTGATGGCAGTGTGCATGTTGACGTGCACGAAGACGGCAGTGTGAATGTTGATGGCAGTGTGCATGTTGACGTGCACGAAGGCGGCAGGTTGCCGGACTGTGGTCACGCTAGACGGCAGGCCCATTTGACGGCTTTTGGTAGTCGATTTCTTGGCAAGGATGTAGAGGTTCACAAGCCAGCATAATAAACCTCCATCTCCAATTTAAGGTAAAGGAACACCACAATGTCCCCGTTTCAGCATGCACGTAATTTTTTCCACCGGGATGCGGAAATTTTTTGCTCGTGGCGTGTAAGGTGCTTTAGGAGAGATGCTCAAGTGTCTCAGATGGGGTGATTTTCCAAATGTTTGATTCAAAAAGTGTGAAGAAACCGCGAATAGACTACATCTTAAATTTTCTGTCCACGGCGTGCTTGGCGGTATTTTATAACTCGGCTGGGCGTGTGAGTGTGACGTATTACATAAACAAAAAGATTATGTCATGTATGAATTTGTGTTGAAATGTATCCCAGCTAAGATACCTGAAACATTCGCAGGTTTTATGGCATATGGTTAGGAACACCCGATTTTCGCGGAAAGAACGCCACGCAGACTTTATTTCACCCTACATGCACGCCTGCAGTTTTCCTTTGGTTACTGGCGGGTGTCTTTGTGAGAAGGCGTTTTGGCATTTGACTCGGCCAATCATAATTATAGTCCATTCGCGGTTTCTTCACGCCTTTTGAATCAAACCTTTGAAAGAATCACCCCACGTATGACGCGTTTGATTGTTTCCTACATAATATGAGGGATGGTAGGGAAGAAGACAGAGTAGGGGAGGGCTCTCCCGAGCACTCGCCGCTGGAGGGAGGGAAAGCACGTGACACTGCTCTCTTGTACCGCGCTCTTAAATGCCGCGCTACGCGACTTACTTTATCCGACAGTTAAAATGCACACGCGGTGCAGCTCTCGCTCAACCTCTCTCGGCCGCTGTAACTGCGCAACCCCACCCCCCTCGGGCAGCGGCGATGGACTCTCCCGACTCGCTTCGTACTTCTGGGCATTATTTTCTCATCTGTATTTCCCTGCAGTCATCGCCGAGAATAGCGTCCCCCTGAACCCCGCTCGCGCCTCGTCACTGCCGGGCACGTTCACACGGTCGTGCGCGATAACGGCGTTGTTTGTCGGCCACGGAGCTGGTCGCCTGGACGCGGTGCGGGGCGTCGCGGCGTGGCACGGCGTCTACGCGAGGCTCCGGTGCGCAACGACGCCTTATCGAGGACGTGCTGTTACTGCAGCTCAGCTTCACCTCGGTTCCACAAACTCTTCGTTTTCGCGTGTCGTAAGTTCGGATTCATAGTAATTTCTGCCCAATGTAAGATTATAGAAATTTTGCATTTACGAGTTGTTTAATATTTTTGTGAATAATTCTTGTGTGTAATCGGCTTGTTGTAGAAAGTCACGACGTATTTATATTTTATTAGTTAGTTGGTACGTTTTTGCAAGCAGAAAATGACACACGGTGAAAAATAGATACAAGAGTACTAAACAACTAGTGAATCGTAAATTGTACATAATCAAACATTCACAATAATACCTCTGGAACTGAAATCATGACAGGAAAACAAAGAATTTCAGCAAAACAGGCGAAGCCAAGCCTTAACTGCAGTGCGAGGAGGGCNCTGAAATCATGACAGGAAAACAAAGAATTTCAGCAAAACAGGCGAAGCCAAGCCTTAACTGCAGTGCGAGGAGGGCAATGGTGTTCAACAAGAGTATCATCAAGTATATTAATAATTATATTAATTATTCAAACAATATATTCATATGCTTGTAGAATACTAAAATATAATCCTAATATTATTGTAATTATTCAACTTTGATTTATTTCTTTTATATTATTGTTTAATAATCTGTGATGAGCTCATGTAATAGTTACACATCATTTTGGACGTAAGATGAAAAGTTAACGTAACGAGTCCTGTGTTAAATTCAATGTTAATACGACTTGAGAGATCTGCCACTAACACTTTGAAAATAAAACTGGCCCTAATGTTTTAGCGAACAAAACACGCAACTGGTCACCGTAGATAAACCAAGTATTAAATACGTTTATTTCCTCGATAATCAAATAAGTTTTTTTATTTCTATGAAAACATCGCAAATAAGTTTTTCTCGTTTCTGCGGGAAAACTGACGATACACGCCAAAACTGGTCAAGAAGGGAAAAAACGGGGGGGG
>NQII01006949.1:0-44787 GCA_002778355.1 Clitarchus hookeri | reverse complement strand
AATTTCAGTTTTCTGCTATAGAAAACTTTTGTGTTTCTTTACAGACTAAAGGAATGAGTAACATTAATTCTTTAGCAATCCTTGGAATAAGAATAGTTCCCGGCAATTGTGATCGGCATTGTGCGACTAGCTGTTTGGAGAGGCTCTGAAACAAAACAAATCGTCTTCACTGCATGTAATACACCCCTCGAAAGGTTTACTTCTAACCTGCCCTTAGCCACAGGAGTAGGAGGTGTAGGGCACATTTTAAATTTGAAGGCGAAAGAAACACTTGTTAAGCAAAACGCCTGTCAAGAAAATCGCCCCGGCATAGATACATCAAAAACCTCCCGAAAGAAAGGATGCAATTAAGTGGTAACAAATATTTCACTGGATCACAGGTAGACCTGGACAATTAATAAAATTACTTTGAGAAAACAGGATGAAATTATTTTCGGGGGGGGGGCGGTTTTANATCCACCGATGTACGCCGGACCGACCTTCGGAAACTAATGTTTTGGTCGAGTTCGGTTGAACCGATGTATCCACCCGTTCAACCAACCTGAAAGTCGGTGGATCTGGTGAGCGTGAGTGAAGAGACTTGGACGGCTCTTGCATCGAGGTCTTGAGAGCCGATGAGGGTGAAGTGAGGCGAGTATGGAGCACCGCCGGAATGCAAGGGCGGGGGAAACGGAATATCCCAGAGAAAACCCGCCGACCGAACACAACTTCGCAAACATATACGTCAATAAATAAAACACTCGTGAACGGTAAGGTCAATGAAAGGTAAATGGCTGCGTTTAATTTTGTCCCACGACATGTGCACAAACATTGCAGAAAGTTGTGAGAATTAATTAGTATTTTATAAAGAAAGAGCGTGATAATTAAAAAAAATACTTTAGCGTAGTGTTAATATGTGGTTCCTGTATCATAAAAGATAATTTGCGGGGATGAATTTATTAATTTGCATTCGCAACAAAAAATACGTAAACAACATGATGTTGGGAAATTCTCTCAACTGGTGTACACCGATGCACACCAGAACATTCACCACTAGTGGATCTATTGGTGAATTTCCAAAAACGCGGATTATCGTTAGCGCTGGATGGTTGTTGCAACCAGAGCTGGCGGAGGGGAAATCTGCTCTACGCAGCTCTCAGTCAACTCCGTCCACCGCGCCGTCATAAAACAAATTATTCCCCGTGGCCTTTACATTGTCCTAGATTCCTATTTATAGCCCGCCGCTCGCAAAGCTGTGCATATTTCATGAGGAGGCGGGGAAATATCTTGGCCCTGCGTATGTCCATTCGCGTTAGGTTCGCCTCGGATGTCGACAAGCGTCTATAAATAGAGTAATTGCGTGAAAAGTGGCCGCGGGCACGTCGACCAACGAATCGATGCTGCCCCCCCCCNCATGTTTTGTGGGAGTTTACACAAACGTATGTGGCGGCACTATAGATGCAGCATAGCTCAATATTTCTGCCGTGGACTTCCAACGACTTGTTGAGTCCATGCCACGTCGAGTTGCTGCACTTCGCCGAGGAGGTCCGACACGATATTAGGAGGCACCCCATGACCCCGCCCAAGTCGGTGAATTTGTACACAGACAAATGTCAATGCTATTTACTCTGCGACCAAGGAAATTTATTTCAAAAATTAGTAAAATAACACGTACACGTTAATGCCACATAGAATCAATAATGTCGAATTACTATTACTATGNATTTCAAAAATTAGTAAAATAACACGTACACGTTAATGCCACATAGAATCAATAATGTCGAATTACTATTACTATGTAACACAACACAAACTGTAACATTAGTTAATTTTTTTCTCCACAGAAAATACATGTACACGAACATCGCCACTGTAATTTCACCACAGTGAATGTGCCTTTTTTTTCCCCCTTTTGAATTACAAGGAAAATTACTGTAAAAATACAAACACTGTTCCCGTTTTAGCAAATTACACATAAACGTAAAATTACCGGAAATTTGTATGTGTAACTATACACTCACAGACGAGTGTATGTGAGTAGTGTAATGCAAGTTTACACATACGTGGTCAATGTAAAATTACGTAATGGAAGATATAAAACTACACTCACACTGAGTGTTAATATAACGACCATGTACCAGTAAAAACGCACAGAAGTAAAGGGAGTGAGTTTGTTTTCACACACACATCAAAATGTGTAAAGTAACACCAACAAAATGTTTATTAAGCCATACATAAATGCATTTTCCACCAAAAAAGTGGGTTCTTGGGGACATTTGTGACAATTACATGTACTGCAGTTGGTTTTACAAATTACACATCGGAAATGTAAAATTACCAAAAAGTATGAGTAGATGTACATGTATATTTGGCAATGTAGACTGCGTCAGAACCCAGGCCTAGTCTGCTGAGCGATCAGGGGACTGGTAATCTGCATGCCTGTCGAGTAGAGCTCTGCTGTGTCTAGTCGCAACTTCCTCGGGTCACAGTCGCGTTCCCAACTCCAGGAATAAAACGGAAATGTATTCATGCTTGAAAACGGTAAACTTAGAAACAACCGAAATACCTCTACTTGATGTATTACTGTTTGGTTGCTGTGAAAATATTTTTACTGGTAACATGCAGATAATTATAGGAAGACATCCAGCAATCTTTGCACACTTCAGAGCTGCANAATGTTGCGACATCCAGCGATCTTTGCACACTTCAGAGCTGCAGGCCTGCCACCTGTTCCACTCGACGCCGCGTGCCTTGACCGCTGGGATCGTTCATTTTCAAACAGGTTCAATAGGTTTGTGGGAAGGACGTAGAAAATAAGGCGTCGCCGGTCTTCAACGCCGGATTAAAATAAATATTTGATATAAACTCATACTATCATGAATTCCAGGACTCCACTGGATACGCAGTAGGGGAAGAATGTGAAGAAGTTATAAATGAGAATATATATACATATAATATTATCACAAGTTTTACGCTAGTAGTGTTGACCCTAAACTAGGCTGTTGCATTCCAACGTATATACTTAAAATAAAAGAATAGCGGAAAAGATATTTTGTCCACGGGCCAGTTTTGACGAGTGGCCCGCGGGCCGTAAAATGAATAAACCGGTGATGTGGTATCTAGTGATGAGATACAGTCAAAACAATCGAGTGTATCGATAAACTGCCTCGATTACACACGCGATAGCAGAACCTACCCGGGAGGGGCGGCAATCGAGTGGGTGTATCGATGCACTGCCTCGATATACACTCGATAGCCGACTCTGCACGGATACGGCGGCGCCGAGGCGACAATCGGGTGTCTCGATACACACTCGATAGCCGACTCTGCACGGATACGGCGGCGCCGAGACGACAATCGAGTGTCTCGATACACACTCGATAGCCGACACTGCACGGATACGGCGGCGCCGAGGCGACAATCGAGTGTCTCGATGCACACTCGATAGCCGACTCTGCACGGATACGGCGGCGCCGAGGCGACAATCGAGTGTCTCGATACACACTCGATAGCCGACTGCATGGGTGGGGCGGCGCCTAGGCGACATCCAGTCCGGGGAGATGCGCTGGGACAGTGTTACACGCGCCGCTGCGGCGATTGCAGGAAATTGTTGCCACCGCAGCTCATTACTGCGTATTTAGTCACCGGTAATGACAATTCTCCCCCGGGCACGCCTACACACTCCCCGGGCAAGCCAACTACGTGCGTGGTCTACCAGGAACAGCCAGACACACCGCTAGCAGTGCTGATGGAATACGAGGAGAGTTTCTTCGCATCACTCACGCGCAAGTCGGGCTTCGAACGCTTTCATTGACCTGCGACATTGGACCGCGCTTTGATACAAACAACGCCCGGACCTCTGAGCCAGTCCATTTGCTCACTGCGGTTTGGTGTTAGGACAAGTTAGACATCGAGCATACCTACATTTATGTTACGTTTGCAGTTGTATCGCAGTTTATTAGACACGCCCAGAGATGAGATCTGAGCCAATAACACAGCTGCAAGGAAATAACCACGGAATCACGTGCCACCCGGGGCCTATAACAAAACTCCCACAAGTCCACAACTTGTCGTCTTGCGAAACTTACAGTAACAGGGTCACGTATCACAGACACGAGACTTAAAACCTTGGTAATTCTACAACTGTAAATTGATTCTACAAGATTAGTTAGCAATATGTAACAAGCGTACCTTAATAGTTTTATAAATTACAATTGTTTTGGTTTGTGGTAGTGTTTTTTTTATCCAAGTGCTATGGATAAACTGGTTGTACAATAAAAGTGTAACAATGAGGCCAGAACATTTTCAAAAGGTGTAGCATTTAACCTGAATTTATTAAGTTGTTGACTACCACACCTGCATAATTCAGTATTATATAGAGCGAACATATACACAATAACACGTGAAACAGAATTAAAGCTGAACAAATGCATTTAATTTTCGCTACGCAGGCACTTGTAAGCAATGTCTGCCAAATACAGAATAATAAATAATTGTGGATTTTTACAACTTACAAGTGTGTAAGTTTGTGTTACAGAATTACCCTACAAAGGTGGAATTTCACTTGTAGTTACAAGTTCCACACTGGTCCCTACAAGTATGCTCGTGTAACAGAACATGTACAAGTGCACAGTTGTACTTAAAACTTGTATGACTTGTTGGAGTTGTGTAATAAGCCCCTGGTCCGAGGTAAAACTGGGCGGTAGCAGCCAATCAACAGAAAGATGAGGCTCGAAAATACAAAGTGCAGTGAAGCCTAGCCTACAGGTCGTTTAAAAAACAAAATGTCCATGTCCTTAACTGTAGTTTTATTCACGCAGGGTGTAACTACAGCTCTGTCGCGTTGGATGTACCTTCCACAATTCCAAGACCCAGCAAGTTAGCAAGTTATTCGGCGGTCTTGTCGCCGGAAGTGGTTAAGGTGCTGCAATCCGAGCGCTCTACTGGCAGGTGTAACAACTTCTGCGCCTTAGTGCTTCAGGTCCGAAGCCACCTCGAGAAGTTGTAAGTGAAATAAACGTGGATGGGCGGGAGAAACTCAGTTTGAATTTGAGACATGTTCAAAACATATTTGAAACGTATTAATTACTACAATCATTATTTTTATTGAAACTTCACCGTTCGCGAGCATGTTAGTCACAATCAGAGTAATTAACTGAAATGCGTATTAAACTTATCAGGAAATCAAAACCTGTAACTCCCGCTTCTCGCATTTTTTTCACACCCAGTACCTTTTTATTCTACCTCCTCGAGGTGGTTTAGAACATACAGAACCCGAAGTTTTATTTCTAAATAAATAAATCGAAAATGAGGGATTATAATGAATTTTGATAAAACAAATACTTAATACCTTTATACAAATTCCGTAAAAAAAAATTTTATATGCTTAATTATAGAAATTTTAACGCAAACAGTTTTTCCATTTAGTTCTCATGCGTTCGGAGGAGCGACTCGAACACTTTGTGCACTCCTTAACACACCAACATGCACCCAGCGGCACCTCCTGCACTTCTGGCTGTTTAAGGACACTCCCTAGTTAGATACTGTCTGTAAACAGTGTTTCCACGTACACTTGTGAAGTCTTGAGAGTTAAATACTGTCTGTAAACAGTGTTTCCACGTATACTTGTGAAGTCTTGAGAGCCGAGATAAGTATGGGGCAGCGCAGGAATGAAAGGGCGCGGGAAACGGGAGATCACCGATAAAGCACATCGTCCGGCACGATTTCCAAACGCGAAAATCCACGAGGGGACCGGCCGGAGATTGAACCCGGTTCGCCTAGGTGGGAGGCGAGTAGTCTAACCGCTCAGCCACTGCGGCCCCTACGTATACTCGCAACTCAGTAAATAAATGGTCTGGGAAAGGTATAAAGCAACTATCTGCAGACACCACTTTTTACTTATATCCTATTAAATATATTCAAAGAGAAAAGAAATAGTGAAAATTGTTAAAAACAACAAGTTTATGGCTTTCCCAAGCAGTTCCCTTTAAAGACGTGATACAAAAAAATTAATAATTTTATACTTGTACAAAACATTGTTGAACTTGTGCGAATCTGTATGTGATGGCATTTTCCTCGAATTTAAAGATTTATGGGTTTTTTTTTTTAATAATCTGACGTCAAATACAAATGTTCTGTTTTACTGCAGCCATAATAACAAATACTAACTAAGTTGTACAAATGACAAAAAATTATAAACTACACTAATGCCATGGACTGCCACATGATACATATGGAATCACGAAATAACAGGCAATATGTATGAAAAACCATGTTAAATAATAAAAAATGTTTGCATCTTTCAAAAATATATGCCAAGCGGTAGCCCACGGCATAAGTTTCATTTTTACAATTTATTTAGTATGGCTGCAGCAAAACAGAAAACATTTGATTTGATATACAATTAAAAAAAAAACATGAAATGTGATTATTTTTATTCGAGGAAAATACCATCACATACAATGCGTAGAAGTTGAACAATGTTTGGTACAGTTACAAAATAATTAATATTTTGGTATCCAACACGCTTAAGGGGAAGGAGAAATGTACAAAGTGGCAGCTTACAGTTAGAACGCTTGCACTAAGAGCAAATCAAATATATACGTTCGCTCTTTATGTTGCATGTTGTTGCGAGGTGTGGTCAGGCCCTTAGATGAGCGACCTGCCTGATCACACCTTCACTCATTTATCCAGGACACGGGCCGTGATCGCTGAAATTAGTTATGAAATCGTAAACCATAGAAACCCCCTCCACCGGCCAGTAAACGGGGACAACGCAGCCGATATAGGGTAGTGTAGTCCGTGGGCGGTGTCTTTTGTCGTCGGGACATTGGGACGAGAAGACCACTGAAGATGGGTGTGTCCGGCCGTCGACTTGCGCCATCTTAATCAGCCTCCGGAATTACGAACAAGGTGGGGACTCCAATTAGGCTTTACTCAGAATGTGGCTGGTTAAATATTTATAAAATAATATCATTTAATATTTCAGTATATTTGTATAGCTCCCCGTTCATATTCAATTATATTTATATTGAAATAATATTGTACAAACTTAATTTATACATATTCAAACTCAACATCACTCTGTCACACTGCGCGTATCACTCGAGAACCACTTATCCGATATACGTGATTTTTTTTTAAATTCGTAGCTATGTTCTCTGGCCAGGTTTTAGTGTATATTTTGTTACGTAATAATAATGTGTGGGGAGTGCACCCAGGGCAAGGCAACACCCTCCGAGTGACGGTCTTTCCAGATGGGACCCGTAGGTGACCGTCATCCCCGAGCATGACAGAATGGAGCAGCGCTGGAATGCAAGGGCGGGGGAAACGGGAGTACCCCGAGAAAACCCGCCGGCAAGCGGCATCGTCCAGCACGAAAGTCCGGGAGTGAACCCGCCGGGGATCGAGCCCGGATCGCCGTGATGGGAGGCGAGCGCCCTGGCCACTACGCCACTGCTGCCCCTTTTGTTACGTAAAGTAACATAAGGAATAAGCAGTAACGATAATAGTGAATCAAGTCGGAAAAAAGTTTGCCGCCAGCGCGCTCTCTTGCAATACGCTGTCTAAACCGTTAAAGATGGAACAATATCATGTAGTAAAGAATTGTGTAGAGTAAAAAGACCTAAAAGAACTCAGCGGTAGCATATATATATATATATATGTATAACATGCAGGGTCGGGTAGCTTGTCTCGTGGAAGCCTCCGCCTGAGCCTAGTATGGAACATGTTATCCCGGCAGACAGGCTTATGCGAGGCAAACGGCGCGCGTGGCGGGTTCTGCGATATAAGTCAACTCGGCAGCTCATTGGTTGCGCACTAAAACAGCGAGAAAGGATCTTGAGTCTGAATGGCTATTGCGCGTTATGAAACACTCCTCACTGGTCGGGCTGCCGTCCGGTGCAGTTCGCAATACGTGCAGCGCTTCACCTCTGTATTGTTAAGGTACTCTGTGCTAGCGCCGTGGGCAGCCGGGCGCAGCGACTCGGCAGTGACGTCATCAACTGCCAGCCGTCCCCACTGTACTCCACCCATGGTAGCTTCCAACTTTTCCGAAGCCCTGCTAAAGTTCTACTTGCAGGATACTCCTCCGCCTCGTTCAAACAAGGCTTACAAAATCACACCAAGGAAAAAAAAAGGCAGCATTCGTGCGCACTCAGTGTAATCATATTTTGAAGAACTATTTATTACTAATAAATTACCAATTTTCTCAGTTTTTTTCATTAATATTAACTATAAATTAAATATTACAATTTATAGATAACATATAAACAAAATTTAAATTTAACCAAAGATATGGCACTTCAATGTTAACACAAGTATAAAACGCTTGTGATACATAATATAATATTAGTAAACAAACCAGACACGTCATAAATGGTGTGATTTTTCAAAGGTTTAATTGAGAAAGCGTGAAGGAACCGCGAATATAGACCGTGTTCGCAGTGTCAAGGTCGCAATACTTCGTCGTGCGTGGCCTTACGTGACCTTGAGGCGTTGTTTACTAGGATTCCCCGTATGTACACAGTTGTGCACACCAGGTATGAATGAGATAAGAGGCATTAAGACCAGCGTATATCCACAGTTTAAGAACACCAGCTCTGTTGGTCTCGGCATATCCACTCACATCCATCCTGTGCTTCCACTACACATAGGACACGCTTACAACACTGAGCTTTGCCGGCTCACGGTTAACTTTCGAGAGATCAACCATTGGAAAATATCACTGCCACTCCTGTAACAGGCAAGCTGACTGCCGNGAAAATATCACTGCCAGTACCTGTAACAGGCAAGCTGACTGCCGTGCGCCCAGTCAAGTTGGTATCGGCACACAGAAAGTTATCCACGTTTTGGTGTTCAATTACAAGTGTTAGGTACATTTCTGTGAATACTGAAATAATTAGTTTGCGTTCTTTTTTTTTTAATACACGTAAGTACAAGGATAGGCAAATTTGTAAAAATATTTACTTTTTTAATGATTCTACAGTTTTATTTGACCAACGCATGGATAAAGTGACCAGGTCCGCGGAAATGTTAATTTTCCATTTGGTGNTTCCACTACACATAGGACACGCTTACAACACTGAGCTTTGCCGGCTCACGGTTAACTTTCGAGAGATCAACCATTGGAAAATATCACTGCCACTCCTGTAACAGGCAAGCTGACTGCCGTGCGCCCAGTCAAGTTGGTATCGGCACACAGAAAGTTATCCACGTTTTGGTGTTCAATTACAAGTGTTAGGTACATTTCTGTGAATACTGAAATAATTAGTTTGCGTTCTTTTTTTTTTTAATACACGTAAGTGCAAGGATAGGCAAATTTGTAAAAATATTTACTTTTTTAAAGATTCTACAGTTTTATTTGACCAACGCATGGATAAAGTGACCAGGTCCGCGGAAATGTTAATTTTCCATTTGGTGNTGATTCTACAGTTTTATTTGACCAACGCATGGATAAAGTGACCAGGTCCGCGGAAATGTTAATTTTCCATTTGGTGGAAGAATACATAACGTGTACACAAGTAGACCTTTAGCAGGGTCATCAAAAGTGCTCAGTTTACCGTGAACATAACACAACCGGCTATCAGCCAACATAATTGGACTACGAACTTGTCGGTTTGTATCGGTCGAGTTCCGCGCGCCACTGCGACTGTCACACCTAGGGTACCTTCACTCTACGCAGTTTTACAAGAAAAATCCTCGGAAACCCAGTTGCCAAGGAAATCCTTCGTAAAACTACAAAGAGTTAGTTCTCTTGTAAAATCTGCAAAATATTTATTTGCAATATTACAAATGATAGCCTTGTATTACAACTGGCATTATTGAGAAGCCTGCATTTTTTTTCCTTCTAAAAAACAAATGTAATAAATTAATAACAGAAAATAACTGAAAAAAAAATTCAAAAATATTATTTAAGAAAGAAAAAAAATGCACACTTTGCCAGCACGGGGAATTAGAAGCCACGCGCTTTGTATTATTATCCGGCACCCTTAACCACAAGACCAACTTAACTTAAGAGCGTTACGCTTATTTTTACAGTAAATATAGCGGCAAGTACCTACAAAATATTAATGAAGTTATTTAGTTAAGAGAGTTGGACGGCTGTTAACGAGGTACTGAGAGCCGATTTAAGAGTTCTGTGAAGCTAGGAAACATTAACAGTTGTTGAATAATACGGTCACGTTTTATTGAAATTGTCGGTTTACTATGATTATTTCAGTTGTTTTAAGTGCTTTGCGTTATTCAAACTTGCAATGCATTTCTTTTTGCATCACCCGTAGTTTCTGCACAAACAGCTATATACGGTTTTACGTTGTTGAGTGTCCGCCATCTTGCTGAAGCTCATGGAAACGGGTCAGTATAGCGCAAACATTTCTTGACGTATATTACAAACACGGCCCCCGTAGTTTTACAAGAGAAATCTTTGTACTCTTACAAGCATTTGTAAAATTACAAAGAATTTCTCAGTAAAAATTACAAATTTTATTTTCAGTGCAGTGTTTGTCATCTGTATCTGGTTTCCGGCAGAAGCAGCGAAACAGCAGGGGGCGCCAACTAATGCCGAAGCGCCATTCACGGATACTTCCAACTTTTCTGAAGCCCTGCTAAATTTCTACTTCCAGAATATTCCTCCTCCTCATGCAAACAAAGCAAAAAAATTTTTGAAGTACTGGCGTTTGTATTATTACAAGAGATTTTCAGTTCTATTTGCAATTTTCAGTACGATTTTGGCGATTTCCTGAAAACGTTAAACAATGTTACATAATTATATATGCAAACTTGCCCAGAACCAAAATCAGCAGATCTTAACACAAAGTTAAAATGTTTAAGTAGATAGCAAGTTTTCGCGAACATTTCCCACGGTTTAGACGGAAACAAGTCGCAAAGTTCAAAAAGTAAATTTTTATCACTCCACCACAATCCAAGCACCGTAGGTTCTATTTGCTAAATGAATGGAACCCCTTGTAATTTAAGAAACAGGGCGAACGTTATGTCAATCTCTTTCAAACCTGCGCAAATATATAACACATTATAATAATTAGAAACTATTATTAACATTCCAACTTCGCGATATGTTTTACACGTTAATACCCCGTCTGCAACAGTTTCATACATAGTATACACAACATTCTTAAAAAAAAATAAAATAAATGTTATTTCGATGCATCACTCCGGGTTAAAGTACCAATTATATTCTCTGACACTGGCTACAAGAGGCGGATCCAGAGGGGGTCACAAGGAACATGACACACCCATCCCCCTTTCCAAAAACCCCTTACATTACATGAAAACTAAAATGAAATAATCTCGTAATTGATTACAATACTGACTTTAATTGATTAATTGTTTCTCAAAAATATAATGAGAAAATTCCTTTTCCCATTCCAAGAATCAAGTTTATGCCTGCACCTGAAAAATGGGGAAATTACCCCCCCCCCCCNCCCCCCCCCATTGGCAAACAAAAGTCTAGATCCACTCCTGCTGGTTCATATACGTATATGAAAACATAACTACCTTATATGCATCGGTCAATCATGTGACACAGTTCTTGTGGCTCTATAAATATGTACATATGAGTCAAAGTTTATTTGTATGTATGGAAGTTTGCATGTGTGTTGTCTATTCAATTGTCTAACCCGTTAGACGGATCTGAACCACATTTTGCAGGGATACCCTTCAGTACCCAACTGAAATGCTATGTAGGACAAAATGGGCTCCGGCCTCCATCATTTAGCCCCCACCCCCACCCCCTTATAGGACTCCAGCTTATATTGATACCCAAGAAATTGCGGGTAGGTCAGCTAGTAAATAAAAATAATACAAGAAATTGGAAGGGATAAAAGTTGAGGAATGCGAGATAACCTCCTGCATTTCCAGGAGAGACAATACGCAAGCAATGCCCTGCATTTCCAGGAGAGACAATACGCAAGCAATGCCCTGCATTTCCAGGAGACAATAGGCAAGCAATGCCCTGCATTTCCAGGAGATAATAGGCAAGCAATGCCCTGCATTTCCAGGAGAGACAATACGCAAGCAATGCCCTGCATTTCCAGGAGACAATACGCAAGCAATGCCCTGCATTTCCAGGAGAGACAATACGCAAGCAATGCCCTGCATCTCCAGAAGAGACAATACGCAAGCAATGCCCTGCATTTCCAGGAGATACACATAAATAACTAGTCGGACAGCTGACCTGAACCAGAACCATAAAACCCAAAACGAAGTACGGAGCAAATACGCTACGAAATAACTTAAAATTCAGAAACACGTGTACTGTATGTGCATTGCCGTACTTTGTCATATTATCCAAATGCGCAACAAGTTGATAAGAGTTATTATGCTCTTGTAAGAAATATACAACATTTTTAAAGGCATAAGATAAAAACCTTCGTTGTGGAAAGAAATGTCTCAAAGTAAACGAAAACTATTATCTGTTTTTGGTGGAGATATGCATCAAGCAGAAGTGCGCGAGTTAATTAGTAATTTTAGTGTCATAGCAGAAGAGTCAGTGTCATTACTGAAAATATTTAATTATGGAAGCATTAAATTTCATGTTTATGTGCAAATTTTTCTACCTGATTGTTAATAGATGTTCCCAGGTTGCCATTAAAAGGGGAGAATAAATTAATATATAAAATTTTGTATATGTTAACTGTTGCGTAAGTATGCGTTTATAGTTAGCATATTATGTATGCGATGATGGGTAAAGTAACCAGCTAACCTTCTAATGTCGCATTTTTCAATAAATCCCATGGGCTCTTAAATAAGCGGTAAAACTAATAAAATGCACCAATCACAGAGTAATGAAAAATAACACATGTTTCAATTTCGATTTTGAAATGTATAAATGCCACACTTTGGCGCCACTGAAATGGATTGGGATATTTTAGGCGCCGCTGATATCAATAAACGTGCTGTGTATATATTAAAAACAAAAATCGCCACGCATGGACTCCACTGAGATGTATGTAGTGTATGGGGTATGTGTGTGTGATTATTCGGGAGTAGTTGTCAACTAACCAAGTTGTCATATACGTAACTTGTGTAGTGTAGTGAAAATAATAGCAAGACTTGTAGTAGAATGACCATGTTATCAACAGATCTGTAATAATCAACACTATAATTATAATATATAAATATACTGCTACTGAGAAAACTAACCAATAAAGCAGTTCAGTTATTGAGGAGCGTTTAATTATTGCCTTTGAAGACAAATAAGCAATCAATGTTCAGATATAATGACATTTGGCAGCATATGTTAGCCTTTTCACACCAGGGAAAATATTATTCAATGTCCAATAAACAAAAATGTTTCACTTGGTTCTACTCCATTAATCAGCAAATACCTTTTCTTTCCTCGGCTGCTCAGATTTATAAAATACTTGAGTAGAAGCATTAGATATCTATGTCTGAAGGAAGTGTAGGCAAATATTACAAGGAAGGCTACATAGAAAGGGTTATGCAGAATTCTTGAAGACTAAATTGGAGAAATAATATTACATATATCGGACTGCTGCCATCTGCAACTTATTTAAGTCTTTACTTATCTGTAACTGTAGTCATTCTGGAGCAAAAAGTTCTCATAGTTCATTATAGCAATTTAATTGCTGTCGAACAGGAAATGCAATCATCTCAGAGACATTTTCTGCAAATTGACTTTCCGGACATACTTCTTTTACGCCATTCGTACACCGGCGGCATAAAATAATGTCCTCAATAAATATTGACTACAGGATCCACTTTAAACAACGATTTTTCCATATATTTTCGATGAGCTTCAGGATCCAATATGCCGACTTACTTTCCAAGAACAGAGATAATTTTTCAACACAGTCCATTTATAAATTTGCCATAGCACAATAGGCGAAGCACTTTCAGAAATTCCCTTGCAAAATATTACTTATTGTAATATACTGCCAACCATCGATCAATGTTTACAATCAAATATATTTATTTTAGCAATCTGATTAACACTGCTATCTTAAAAAGCTGCATTTAAACATCTAATTAATTTAACAACTCTGAAAATATTTTAATCTGTGGTCATACTAAACACTAAAATTACAATTAAATATGTAAACAATAAAATAAACAAATATTTAAAAAACATTACAAGCTTATAGAATAACTAAATAACAAAATGAATGCAAAAATACTATTAAATAAAAAAACTATTTATATTTTGACTTAAAATAATGTACGTTAAAATACTTTTATATTGGTCGATTTAGGTGGCAGGGTCGTTTTTATGTTAATTACATTTTGTAGCCTACTGTGTGTTTCTTACTGCTTAATTTTTTCATTGTGCAAATACCATTAGGAGAAAAAATTCCACTTCTAAAGAAAACAAACTATAACTACTTACTCTTCGCTGGTTCTATACGCACTTGTTGGAGAAGAACTTTAAATATAAATTAAATTTCATGTTTAAGTTTAAATACAAACAAAACTAACTTACCGTTGTCTGCGGTGCTCAATCAATGTCGCTGGTTTTCTTTTTTTTCATCATGCGCTCAAAAACCAGTTGCCCGATTCTTCTTCTCTTTTGTCCCGTTTAACTTCCATTTATGCGAGGCAGCGGTGGCGTAGTGGCCAGGGCGCTCGCCTCCCCCCACGGCGATCCGGGTTCGATCCCCAGCGGATGTGGGAATCGTGCTGGACGATGCCGCTCGCCGGCGGGTTTTCTCGGGGTACTCCCGTTTCCCCCGCCCTTGCATTCCAGCGCCGCTCCATTCTAGTGTTTCATTTCATGTCATGCCCGGGGATGACGGTCACCTACGGGTCCCATCTGGAAAGACCGTCACTCGGAGGGTGTTGCCTTGCCCTGGGTGCACTCCCCACACGCCATTATTATTTCCATTTATGCACTTGAAGTTGACACTTGACTATTATAATACGCGCCTACCGCATATTCGCACGTCTATTTCTACTTAATTCCCCAGCAAAATTAGTACGAGCACTGATGATTCACGCGTATATTTGCATGACAGTCATACTTCCTGTCACATGACTATTCAGTGGAATACAAGACCTACATCATGTAAACAAGTGTTTGCCTGTCAAGAAATGTTCGCTCTCGTGGGCTCCCCCGGAGCTGTCTTGCACGTTTGAGGTTCAGAAGTGCGGGAGCGATAGGGGCGACACTGTCACGCGAATCAAGTAGGCTATCGCCTCTACGCGCAAGGCTCTGAACTGGGGCATGAGGCGGTCACACCATCACTTTGCTGTCGGCAAGTCTGTGGCGAAGTTCAATGCAGTAAGCTATAAGAGTCAGGGAATGTGGTTTTTTACAATGTTGAAGAGATTCAGAATAGTGTTTGCGATAAGCGTGTTGTGTTGAAAGGTGTATTCCGCGCAAGTCTGAAGTGTTATTTCATTTCGTGTGCAAACAGATTGTATACACGTGAAATAGTTCGTTTTAAAAACGTGTATTACAAACACACTGCAACCCTGTTCGCGCTCTAGGTATACGAGCGCCTTAAAGGCCTTTTCACACTGTCAAATTTTTCCGTCGAACTGTTTGAAATAAAGTTTACCAAAAACTTTGGATAGTTCTGACGTAATTCTAACGTTTCTATCGCCACCATGTTTCTCTGGAAAAGTTGGATGAATTTAGTTTCTCTCAAACATTTCGAAGATTGGACGAGTTGTAAAATATTTTTTATGTTTGGTGGGCTCGGCCAATCAGAATCGCGTGTGACAAAAATGGTCATTTTCCAACATCACGAAGCTTTAAAATGGCGGTCAATCGCTGGAAACGAAATAAGTTTATGAAGATTATTAATTGGTATCGAAGTACTTTAAGCATGAATGATATTTTAAGTGATTAATTCGCAATAATGTTATGAACTCGCCCACAATAACATTAACAATTCACTGTGCAGGAAAAATAACTGATAAATAATATATGTATTTATGTAGTGGACTGCAAGAAAGCACAACAGCAGCAGTTCCTCACTTCGAAATTATTTTTAATTGTAAATTCAGAGCAGATCCTCTCAGTAAAACAATTTGACAGTGTAACACATTTTCAAATACACTAAAAATTATTTGATCCAATTTGAAGAACGGATAAATATAACGGTCGTATTTCCTCTTCAAACTTCATTGTCAAAATATGTCAAGGTAAAAATGTGACAGTTCGTGAGGGGCCAAAGAGACCGTTTAGGGGCACTGTGCAACCAGCTATAACCCCATTTACTTCCAGGGTAATTTCATTACGGTTTTTGCAACAAATGCGGTACATTATCAAAATCTATCTCTATTTTTTACAAGTGCACTTGCTTCACTCTAAAAATGCGTTCTCCAAAATGGGCCATAACTGATGGTTTCATCGCAAGATTTAGTAATAAGGGCAATTAAAGGTTACAATGAAATCATTCCTTATGCCAGATTTCTGAGAATGCATTTCAAACCCGAGCGAATGCTTCTTTATAGTGCGAATATAAAAGTCCTAGCTTGTTATGCATCGTACTGTTAGAGCCGTAACGAATACAGCCTTGAAGTAAACGCAGTTACTACGGGTTGCATAACGTGCCTGGGAAGCTGGAGTAACCTCGAGGCTCCCGTCGGCCAGATGTTTGATCTGCATTGCAGAGTGTTGGAAATACGCATTGCAGAGTGTTTGAAATACGCATTGCAGAGTGCTTGAAATACACATTGCAGAGTGCTTGAAATACGCATTACAGAGTGCTTGAAATACACATTGCAGAGTGCTTGAAATACGCATTACTCATTGCAGAGTGCTTGAAATACGCATTGCAGAGTGCTTGAAATACGCATTGCAGAGTGCTTGAAATACACATTGCAGAGTGCTTGAAATACGCATTGCAGAGTGCTTGAAATACACATTGCAGAGTGCTTGAAATACGCATTACACATTGCAGAGTGCTTGAAATACGCATTGCAGAGTGCTTGAAATACACATTGCAGAGTGCTTGAAATACGCATTACACATTGCAGAGTGCTTGAAATACGCATTGCAGAGTGCTTGAAATACACATTGCAGAGTGCTTGAAATACGCATTGCAGAGTGCTTGAAATACACATTGCAGAGTGCTTGAAATACGCATTACGCATTGCAGAGTGCTTGAAATACGCATTGCAGAGTGTTTAAAATACTCATTGCAGATTATTTGAAATACGCATTGCAGTGTGTTTGAAATACGCATTGCAGAGTGCTTGAAATACGCATTACGCATTGCAGAGTGCTTGAAATACGCATTGCAGAGTGTTTGAAATACGCTTTGCAGAGTGTCTGAAATACGTACACGTTTTCCCACGAGTCTATTACACATGTGTCGAATGTGCTGATCTACGGAACGAACACGCACTTCAGGCGAGGGTTGTTGAGCGCGTTCAAGACGTCACGTACATTAGAAACACCGTTACAGAACACGCCAACATAGCTGTATCTCGAAATATACGCATCAGATCCATACAAACCTACTCAGGAGCCGAGCACGGAGACTTCCTGCAGCATTGCCACCATCGACCGCCACAGGTGCACGCAGCACCACGAGAAAACCGCGCGCCAGGTTCCGGATCTTGCGCTTAGCGGCGATGGCGCACTCGCGCGTCCGTGTTGTTCTTGTCGCAGGGGCGCAGCCAACCAGACCCGCCCTGGTGGACCCTCGACCGCCACAGGTGCACGCAGCACCACGAGAAAACCGCGCGCCAGGTTCCGGATCTTGCGCTTAGCGGCGATGGCGCACTCGCGCGTCCGTGTTGTTCTTGTCGCAGGGGCGCAGCCAACCAGACCCGCCCTGGTGGACCCTCGACCGCCACAGGTGCACGCAGCACCACGAGAAAACCGCGCGCCAGGTTCCGGATCTTGCGCTTAGCGGCGATGGCGCACTCGCGCGTCCGTGTTGTTCTTGTCGCAGGGGCGCAGCCAACCAGACCCGCCCTGGTGGACCCTCGACCGCCACAGGTGCACGCAGCACCACGAGAAAACCGCGCGCCAGGTTCCGGATCTTGCGCTTAGCGGCGATGGCGCACTCGCGCGTCCGTGTTGTTCTTGTCGCAGGGGCGCAGCCAACCAGACCCGCCCTGGTGGACCCTCGACCGCCACAGGTGCACGCAGCACCACGAGAAAACCGCGCGCCAGGTTCCGGATCTTGCGCTTAGCGGCGATGGCGCACTCGCGCGTCCGTGTTGTTCTTGTCGCAGGGGCGCAGCCAACCAGACCCGCCCTGGTGGACCCTCGACCGCCACAGGTGCACGCAGCACTACGAGAAAACCGCGCGCTAGGTTCCGGAACTAGGCACTTCTCAAAACCCAATTGGCATTTACTTGTGTATTCTTCCACCGCAAGTAAAACTGATATTGCGGTGGGCCAGGTCACTTTGTCAAGTGAAACTGTAACCTTATTAGAAAAGTAAATATTTACAAATTTGCTATATTTTACATTTAATATGTAGGGCCAGTGACTTCGCGTAAAAATCAGGGCACGCAGTAGACTTCAATACTATATACACACCTCAACTGTTGTTGTACCTCCANGTGACTTCGCGTAAAAATCAGGGCACGCAGTAGACTTCAATACTATATACACACCTCAACTGTTGTTGTACCTCCAATGGCTGCTGGTGCCGTGTCCGTCTTTGACCGAGCCACTCAGGACTAAGTAGCTCCGACACTGCCCCTTCTTATACGCATAAAAAAATTGAAATGAAAATAAACCATTATAGTTTTCACAAATGTTTAATAAATGGAGCTACTTTCTTACCGCCGCGTCGCTACAAACTTGACTGGGCGCATGAGTGTCAGTGTGCCCGTAAACCCACTCAGACTCAGTGTCCACAGCTATGTACACTACGCGCGTGCACGCAATGTCTGGCCTGTACTTCCANTGTAAACCCACTCAGACTCAGTGTCCACAGCTATGTACACTACGCGCGTGCACGCAATGTCTGGCCTGTACTTCCACACTGCGAAGCTCAGTCACCAACGATCCTACCTGTGGCTAAGTGATTCGACAACGTCTTACTGGTCCACGTCATGATTGGTTCACGTAACTGCAGTCGAACGTAGAGCCTACAGCTTATTGGCTGTGACAACGAAACAAGTGTTGCGTCTACTACGGCTACAGCACGCATCATAACATTTTTAGTTTGCAACACTTGAAACCATAAATTAAAGCGGGCCTGAAAGGGTTAAAATAAAGACAGGTAGGGGCGGAGACGTTTGTCATGGGTTGATTTGAAAAGAGGTAAAATAACCGTCAACAATATATGCACAAAGAATCCTTAACCATAGTGCGAATTTCCTGACCCCTCAATATAACAGGCTATTTTCATCACGATAAAATAACATACATATTAAAAATTGCATATTACTATTATAAAATTTGAACCTTACAGACTATTTTAAACCCTCCAAGACCAAACTGTTAAAAAATTCCATAAATTCACAGAAAATTGTACGGAAATGGACAGTTAATAAAAACGAATCCGTGACAACGAAAAAAAATCCGCTCAGCTCCATAAATACAACATACGGAATCTCTCCATATTTCTTATAGCTTCGGATACAGTTATTTACAAAATGGCGACCATATAGCAATTCAGCTTGGTATGCTATACCGTCGAATCCATGCAATTAAATAGAATTTACATTTGCATGCTAGTAGTATGCATTACAACTATCAAATCTATCGACGACACAAATTCTCTTTTGCGCGCCAGTTTATAAAATACTATCACATGACAAATTAAAATTTTTACGTCATATATGCTGAGAAAATCTTGTGTAGGGGGGGGGGGAATTAATCATTCTCAAGTAGCACTACGACCAGCCATGTAAAATTATGTATTTAAGTGGACCAGACACTTATTATCGAAATGACGACCTTGTAAATATTTCTGGTTAGTACATCCTATCAGTAAAAACATTTACACCCAAAGTTGATGCTCCGAATACAGTTAATTGCACGCTAGCTTATGGTACGAGCTTTTCTGGGTTCGAGTCCCGGGTAAGGCACGTGAGTAATTTTAATTGTCCCACTACGTTTGCATATGTTTCTGGTTTCATCTCTAATGACATTGCTGTCAACGAGACGTCAAGGCGTAACCAACTTAATAAAATAAAATATTTGCACTCATATAGAGAAAATTAAGCTCATTAGTTAGATCAGTAACTTCTTATTTTTCTATTAGAATACACTTAATTTGATATCAGAAATTGTAGGGGTTTAGGTATAGACTATTGACGGTAAAGTGAGCACTTTTGAAAGTCGTCCTTATTTCCAATAAAAGTTAATAAATATACTTGATATTAGCCTTAGACGTTAACTTTCGAGTGCGGTGGAATATACTCACTGTGTTTATTACTTACATGACAATATTTATATTAAAAGGTGGGTTAAAGGATAAACAATGACTGAAAGGAAACGTAACTAGGGCCTCAAAAGTGCTCACTTTACTGCGAACAGACTATAATTGGTTTTTGTCTTGTCTGGCAAGAAATCGCATTCCCAGGATATTTATTTGCGGAAATATGCGTCAACGCGNTATAATTGGTTTTTGTCTTGTCTGGCAAGAAATCGCATTCCCAGGATATTTATTTGCGGAAATATGCGTCAACGCGCACACTGAGAAGAAAAAGTTTGTTTGGCGCAACCAAATTAATAGTTTGTAAAGGGGCAATAAAATTATTTCGTTGATGGAATCAAATTATTTTGTTGTTCTTATTTGGTTTCCCAAACAAATGTTTGGTTGATGGGAAGATTTGTTTGGCCCTAAACAGTTTCTGTTAATATTAAAATAATTTTTGAAAGCCCACCGAGATTCGAACGTAAAGCATCAACGCCCGAGCGCCTACGCCTTGTCAACTACTAATCAACCCGGGAGGTTTTTAAATATATACATTTATAATACTGGACAATGCGCGCAAATAAATATTTCTAGTTTTACAGTTTTATTTTTTAGTTTCCTGTTGAACTTAATTTATTAGGATTTTTATACCGTTACTAAGCATTAACAAATGCACTAGCAAACACTGTCTATTTCCTAACTGTCGCATAGAATACAAACAAACTCTCTAAAGTTTTTTCACGGTTTCTTCACACTTTCCGAATCAAACCTTTGAAAAATTACCCCATATCTGGCGTGTTTAGTTATTTCCTAAACATGTCATTTATCACAAGCGTTTTATAACTCTGTTAATATAAAAGTATCTTACACTTCATTAAAATTGTAGTTTAAACACTTTTTATTTATAATTTATAACATTACATTAATAATAAATAAGAAGGGAAAAAACAGTGAGAAAACGCGTGTTGGTAGCGCTTAGTACGAAATAGTTCACATGCAAAATATTATTACAACTGAGTGCGCACGAATTCGGTGCGGTAACCCTCTGGTGTAATTTTCTAAACTTTTAAGCTTANTCATTTATCACAAGCGTTTTATAACTCTGTTAACATAAAAGTATCTTATTTTTCGTTAAAATTGTGGTTTAACTACTTTTTATTTATAATTTATAATATTACATGAATAATAAATAAGAAGGGAAAAAACAGTGAGAAAACGCGTGTTGGTAGCGCTTAGTACGAAATAGTTCTCGTGCTAAATATTATTACAACTGAGTGCGCACGAATTCGGTGCGGTAACCCTCTGGTGTAATTTTCTAAACTTTTAAGCTTAGTCTGCACGAGGCGGATGACTACCCTGGAAGTAGATCTTCAGCAGGGCTTCAGAAAAGTGGGAAGTAACCGTTAATGTATTATAAATATAATTTCGAACGAAGGTAACCAAATGAGTGGCGAAACAAATATATACAGTTGATTCAGCCAAATATTTACTTGGCAGTTTTATTTCTTTTTGCCCAACACGGGGTTTTTTTTGTTAATTTAGGCGTGTATTTTCTCAGCTGAACAAAATAAAAATGTTGCTGTTCAAGTTGCGTTTGCTCAACGAAATATTTTGTCGGGGCAACTTCATATATATGGGCCCTATACGAGCACATGTTTAGTTGGCTTTTCTCTCAGCGCACAGAACGAAGCACGAGAAACATGCCCGGACTACGGACACTGCGGACCTACGCCTCTAGGTCTCGGACACGCCGTCAGGCGGCCTCCTTATTGTCTGCACGCAGCCGTGCACACACACGGCCGCAGCGAAGCCTACAAAGTGACGCCACCAGTCCACGCACAACAAAGCCCACGGGAATACTGAGGGTAGCAGGACCCGGCCACACACGAAATCACTTTGACGACATTTTTTTTTACAGCGCGGGGCGGACAAAGATATGGGCCGTGGAATTAAAACGCAGCGAAAATCCCGGACGCAGGTGTGCAAACTGCGGGAACAAAAGACAAGTCTGCTTGTGGGAGTGGGGGAAAACAAATTTTTTTGACCTGAACATGACACAAAATTTGAGCACGAGGGGGAGAAAATGTTTTGAAAGCGGGAAAGCGTACAACGGCAGCGCGAGTTGTCGGAGCTGGAGGGGAAACCTGTGCGAGTAATGCAGTTCGGCGCTTGAAGGGCGGACAAACGACGTGGAAGCACTTTCGGCGAGCTGTGAGTGGGGTGTGCAATAAGGGCGACTCTAACACGCACGCCTAGTGCCTCATCACCCCTACGCGCAAGGCGTGTAGCCTTCGCTCGCACTTCACCATTTATCTTACAATTACATCAAACTGACCTGATAATAACAAATGGATAGATTAATTAATGCAACAGTAAAAAAAAAACATGTAGAGTATTAATAATTCGTATAAAAATATAAACTCATATGGAGTCCGTTATCTGTGTGTGAGAGTGTGTGTGTGTGTGTGTGTGAGGTCAAGAAGCGAGGCTGCAATAAGGGCGACTCTAACACGCACGCCTAGTGCCTCATCGCCCCTACAGGCAAGGAGTGCGGTGTTGCCGTCGTGGTCCTGTACTGTGAAAGTTACATCTGTAACACTGCCACTTTATTACACGCGACGAGAGCCCACAGACTAAACTATGTCAATAGAGTCGTACTTTTCTCTTATCACTTAAGGAAACTGCACATGCAAGCTTTACAAATACGATACTTAACCATTTTCACGATTTTTTCTCCGCGGATAAACTTAATATGATAAACGTACAAATAAAATAGCGCCACAGATATAATTGTTATTCACTTTTTCTGGTAAAAATGCGTATTTCCAGAACATTTACCGAGATACGCGTACCCGCGCCAACAACGATCTCACAGAAAATAATCTTAACATCGGGATCTTGAGAGCCGATGAGAGTGAAGCGATGTGAGTGTGCAAGCAGCGTCTGAACGGGAGATCCCCGAGAAAACCCGCCGACCAGCGGCATCGCCTGGCACGACTCCCAAGTGCGAAAATCCTGGAGCAGGAAATCGAACCCGGTTCGCCTTGCTGGTCCTTGCTCTGGTCACTGAGGCACCGCGGCCCCACCTGTGAGTGGAGGCTTCCCCTCTGAGAAACTAAGGCCGTGTTCTAAGTGGCCCACGCCTGTTGTTCAATTAGAATATGTGACTGATTTCGTCTGCAAAATAGAACGCATATTTTCGAAATTTGCGTTTCGTCAACTTCGAAGATTACATATTACAAAATTCGACGCCATGTTAGTCTTGCCATCTTTATATGTAAAATACGCATACAACTGAAGATATTGTAATAAACGAAAGCGTTTCAAACTCGAAATAGTTATTTGTGAAAGCTATTTGTTGAAATATTCATTAAATGTGTATTTTTATTATCAAATTATTTTTAGTAAAAGCTCAACGTTGTTAAAAACATGCTGTTTTATAAGAACTCCAGAGTTTTCTGGTTCCAGATAGTTCATTCGCGTTTAACCACATTGTGTTATGTACAGCAGAACTGGATGCTGAACTGTTTAGACTGGCATTGTGTTGCAATTACAACCTTTCAACGTTCCAAATGCAAATTAATAATAAAATAAAGGAAATACACAGCTAATTGTAGCAAGGCCTCAATTCAACCACATACTCCCTGGATGTGATCGACGTTATGGCGTTATGGCGTATAGAGCGCACGCTATAAATGATATGTGGTGTTTTGGTTGTACACTGACGATTACGTGTAACCAATATTCACGTAACACCACAGACTCAAATTTATTTATTACGTGCTTCAATTTGCGGACAAATTTATTACACTTCATAAACCAATTCGTGCAAATATTTGTGTATACATTTAGAATACATAAACCACTTGTGGCGTCCCTAATCATAACCATCACCTGTTGGTCCAGTTGACGTGTTAAATAAAATAATACATGGAGTTAAGAATGGCATTGTCCTTTCAAATTATTTCCAAAATACGGCGCGTCTAGCAGAAGGACGGAATGGCGATAAAGATTTGATTGCGTACAAGCTACGTCGTGTTACGCTGAGAGAAAGAAAGGTTTGTTCCCGCCAACAAAATATTAAAACTTGAAAAGCGACAAAATAAATTGTGTTCGTCTATCAAACCAATAAACCAAACATCTGTTTTGGACCTAAAAAAACATTTGGTTGAATGAACTGCATAATCGATTCTCTGTTACTTTCAATGTTTATGAAGCCCTGCTAGAGTTCTATTCCACGATATTCCTCCGCCTCATGCAAACAAAGCATAACCGAGTTTAGAAAATTACACCAAAGGGACAACGCGCCGCATTCACTACGTAATAATAATTTGGATAATAAGTATTACTTACTAGGCATTGTCAACATACATATAGTCTTTATGTATTTACTCATATTAATTATGAATGAAATAATATTAAGGACACATAAAATGTAGTCTACTTATAGATACAATATAAGTTAAAGTTCATTTTAACCAAAAATAAGGTGCTTTATTGTTACCGCAAGTATAGAACGCTTGTAATATAAGGACTATTTAGTGAACAACGAAAGTCGTTGATCATGGAGAGATTTTTCAAAGGCATGTTTAAGAAAAATGATGAAACTGTGAACAGACTATTTATATTTGTTTGGCCACTCATTTTAATGCCTTCGAAAACACAACAAGAGTTTGTTTATATGTTTATGTAGTAATTAAGATAGCAACGGTGTTCGTGAGTGCACTTACTGATGCTTAGCAATGGCGTCAACGTCCCGACAAAACAAGTTCCGCGGGAAACTAACAGACAAGCTGTACGGAATTCGAGAAATATTTTGCTAACGAAACATCCCGATGTCCTCAGCTGTGGTTGTTAAGGCGCAGCGCTCACACACACACGATCTGGGTTCGAGTCTTAGTCTCTGCTAGAATTGCTTTTTATAATAACAGAAACTATTTAATGCACGTAGAGACAAATCTTTAGTAGCGCCAACGAAATGAGAACCAGTCGTTTGATTTCGGCAACAAAATATTTAATTGCCCATATACAAACAATTAATTCCTTTGCGCAAAACAAACTTTGTTTGATACAACAAAACTACTTTCTCAGTATAGGCAATAGAAAACGCTTGATTAGTTTGTTTCCAGTGACTTTGGTGGATTTTATTCTGTACGTAGCTTATAGATAGGTCTACATGATATCGAAAATATGTGACTGTTTAATAAGAAACACATCACATATAATTAATTTTCGACAAGAATGGTTACAAAAGTCCATAATTGCGTGCGTTCGTGGCACTCCATTGAAGATGCTATCAGGAGAAGTGATCGTGCGTGTCGTTTACAATTTATTATGAAAACTATACGATGAATAATAAAGTTTAATAACATATCGCAATATCGCCATTAATATATAGAGGCAAATGGTTGCAATTGGTAAATTAATGTTTGTATATTCGCCAATGAAAACTACGTTCACGGGAAATAAACTAAGGTGAAAAAACAAATGCGCACCAGCAATAAAAATTTGTGAGGAAAGTAATTTTCGTGTAACACTTATAAAAGCGACGGACTGCATTTACTCATGAATATGAAAGGACATTTGATCGATTTATGTGTGTATATATATATATATATATATATATATATATATCACAAAAAGTTTGGAATATTGTGCGATAAGGCAGCGTGGGTGGTAGGAGTAATTTTTGTGGTGAACAGAGAGCGCGCTATCGCATTGCCTGGGGACAAGCTGGAAACAGCGGTTTATAACCGTCCACAACCTCCGGAAACACTTCCAGGTCTCATAAGAGCTGTCCAGATGGAACGGGACCTTCTTCCGGAAGATGACTTGATCACACTGAATACAAGCATGCCACGGCGTGTTAGGGAACTGTACAATGCACATGGAGGTCATACACTGTACTAAGCTGCAGTGGGGGGAATGAAACCCTCCCTAGTCAGACACTATTATGTTAATGATGTTGTTCTCCGGTGTTTGTTTGTCTGTGATATTGGGGAAATGTGTTTTTGTTAGAAACACTTTGAATTTCACGTTTTGGATCGGTACCGTTCGTAACTTATAATTGCTATGCTTTCTTCTATGTCTATTCCATCCTTATTTTTTAGTTTCTTTGTTCATATTCCAAACCTTTTTGTGTGTTATTTATATAAAGCGCGAGATGGAAGGAGGGAGAGAGAGGTAGTGGGCGAAGGTAGGAGAGAGAGGGAGAGAGAGAGATAGAAGGCTAGATGAAAAGTTACCGCTGTGCAATGCAGTAAGAGTGTGGTGTGGTGTGGTGTGGTGTGGTGTGTTGTGTAAGTGGAACTATTGAGACCAAAATTGACGTTTGTGGTGTGGAGGCTCCAAGGGAATATACTGTATATTCCGAGCGTCTTTGCATATTTTGTTCCCCTGCGCTAAGTATTTCAATTGAGGGACTGTAAAATGGAATACTAGGAATGTCAGGCCGTGAAAGATCATCGCTGATGATGACGCAACTGTCAGTCAATTCTTTATCTTCAATAACAGGGCCGCAAGCAGTATCCTTGTAAATAACTACCTGACATTTCCTTGGGACTTTTCCAGGTAATACTGTCATGGATCACTAACCAATATACACGGCGAAGATTAGAAATATTTTTATGTTATTTCCTCACAAATTACTAATTCCTTCTACGTGTTTCACCGAAATAGCTTTGCTTTATGAATAATTTTCTATGCAATACACCACAGATCATATGTAATTATTGAAGGCCGCAAAGTATACATCTTACATGGGGTTATCGACGAGGGAGCCGAGGCTTACCTAGTGGATGCCCCGTGTGACGTCAGCGAGGACGTCGCAGCCGACGCGGGTGCGCGGCTTGGCAGGCGAGCGGCGACTGCAGGTGAGGGGCTCGTGGCTGCCCCCACCCCCTCCCATCGACATTCCCCTTCCCCTCATACAACGTGTGTGCGGGCGACTAGCAACCATCTGACGCTACGATCTACGTCATGGAGATTAAAGTTGACTGGGCTTGAACCACTTCGAAAACCATCTGGGCTATTCCTCAACACTCGTCAACGTATTTTTTGGACTACAAAAGGGGTTGTATTTCTTCTTGAGGAGACAGAAAGGGTAGGGACCACCACATGGCAAGATATTTACTTAGTAGAAGGCATATCCTGCCATGTTTTATAGGGGCTTCATTATGAGGCATTTATAGGGAAAATATTTTTAAGATAAGTGTGTAATCAGTAAATTTTTGAAACGTTGCAATATTTGGGCCAAGTTTGTTATGCACTGTGAGCCCATAATTAATGTAAATATATATAACACTGGCCAACAGACATTTTGGTGCCAACGATTTTTCAACTGTTCCCTGGGCGAGTTTTGAGTGCAGAATCCAAAATAGCCATTAGATTTCGTCTATCAGATCTAGTTTTTGAGATAGGATATGTTTTCTATTTTTGAAGTAGCTATACACACATTCATTACTTATCACTTAAAAAGTTTCTTTAATACGACTTTCAAGCATGGAGTTTACTTGTNGTAGCTATACACACATTCATTACTTATCACTTAAAAAGTTTCTTTAATACGACTTTCAAGCATGGAGTTTACTTGTGCAGTCTCGTTGAAGACTCCAACAGTAGTCGGCCATCATGTGTCTATTCCATCACCCTTGATATCGATCTTCCATAGTTTTTATGTCCTGATGGAATCTTTCTCCCTGTTGTTCACTACAATAACCTAGGTTAGGATATGTCCATGTGTCTATTGTTCCGATTGATACCTTTGATATTTACGAGACAAAAGTAGCAGTCATTGTATTGGTTTCGTGGTTCCCTCCAAATCATTGGTACGCCAAACTTTCGGCACTGTCTCTTTCCCATGCTCCACTGTCGCAAATGTTCAACACATGTTTTACATACAAAATGTGGAGCACAAGATTTATCCTGGTCTCCCAAATGGACGCCAAAGTATGCCAGATAAGTCTTTTCCACAAAGTGAGAAATACGTTTTCTACTTTCTTTCAAAATGTATTCGCCACATACATAACAAAACACGTTTGGATGATTTATACAGCTACGTCTGCTTGTGGATGCCATGGTTTTAGTTCAGTGTTTTAATACTAAAGAACGGCACAAATCAACACGAAATAATAGCACAACTTTACTCACGAAAGCTCAATAACATACTGAGCCGGGTAAGGCAGAGGTAGACAGAAGGTAACATGGGCCAAGGGCTAACGAGTGGGGATGAATCAGGTATAAGCACGTCGGTCGAATCATGGGAAATTCCAGGTATATCTGGCTAATTTATTTTAATTTGAGGTATGACATTTCTATT
Organism: Clitarchus hookeri; assembly: GCA_002778355.1. Lineage (NCBI taxonomy): Eukaryota > Metazoa > Arthropoda > Insecta > Phasmatodea > Phasmatidae > Clitarchus > Clitarchus hookeri. The sequence continues at coordinate 16,176 of NQII01006949.1, read as the reverse complement.
TTGACTTCAAAAGATATTTTTATTTATTTACTTATGCCTTTTATCAGAACTAAAATCAATTAGCCCGTATCTCAAAACTAGAGCTGATAGACGAAATCTGATGGCATTTTTGGAATCAGCACATTAAAGATATCCCAAATCAGTCCTTCGTTTTCCAGCACCAAAAAAATTTTTCGTTTTGTTGGCCAGTGTAATTTATTCAATATAAGCATTTTCAATGTAAAGTCTTTTAAACCATTGTTTAGCTGCTTGTAATCTTTATTATGCTTGCATTCTTATATTGAGCATTTTACATTAGAAAAGAGAAAAAGTAAACGAAATAAATCAAACTATCTGTTGATCATTTCTCACAAATTTGGGGGTTAAATACTTGATGTCCTGATCTGTATCAGGGGATGGTTGACCTTTTCGCAATATTTTGCGACTGCATTATTTAGTTGTACTCTGAAATTGAAAATCTGCTGATTGAAAGATTTTCGAAAGACTCATTTGTGATCAAACGAGTGGTGTGGAAGGCAAGGGAGTAGAACGTCGCTGACGTGGAGGGGTTGCGTTTCCTACGGGTGCTCCCGCTGTGACAAACTGCCCCCAGAGTTTTTAAATCTTCGTACAAATGTGGAAAAACCAAAATAAAGAAGACTACTGCTCATGAGATGACAGCATATATTTTTGTATCAAATACACTTTCGACAATTTTATTTAAGTTCCCAGACTTGGCACAGACCGACGCCAGGCAGGGTGACGGCCTCGCGAGGTGTTACGTCCCGGAGCAAGTGCCTCACGTCGCATGATGCTGCGAGTGGAGCACGTCCCGGGCGAGGGCGATGCCAAACAAGCTGGCCTAGATGTAGGGCGAAGGACGAAATGGGCGCTCGGCTGTCACCAGGGCACATTCCTGTCGCCCGGCGCTGCTCGGCTGGGCCGTGATTCACAGCTTCTGGCGACACGAGGCTGAGTCACCGCTCCGGAGACTCTCCTACAGCCTCGTGACCGCCACAACGACACTGCAGCCAGCTAGCTTCCACGTTACACTAACATTGCCGACAGAACACTCGTCAAAGCGTATCACCGCGATACATAGCTATGCATTCATATATCGGCTGCTACGCCGATGACACAATCAAGGGAACCCATGTAGCCAACGTTGGCCTCCCCCACCCACACCAATCCAACTGTCCGCGTGGTCACGCTCATCCATGTGTTATTTTATATTGTAATTTTCAAAATNCCCCCACCCACACCAATCCAACTGTCCGCGTGGTCACGCTCATCCATGTGTTATTTTATATTGTAATTTTCAAAATACAGGCGCTTTAATAAGAATAAAATACTTTTACCGATTTGAATTTACTCAGAACTGCTTTGAGGAAGTGCAGAAACATCTCCAAGCACTTNAAGAATAAAATACTTTTACCGATTTGAATTTACTCAGAACTGCTTTGAGGAAGTGCAGAAACATCTCCAAGCACTTGTTTAAGCAAAAAGTGTTCTAACCTCAAATCATATTCACGTCTTATGATAGTCAGTCGTATTGGCAGAAAAGCAATTCAATGTTGGGACACGAGACTCGTTTAGCACAGCTAGCGTAATCACTCTACCTCGTGCAGTCTACGTTAGAGGGAAAGAACAGGCGAGACCTGCCAAATTGAGTGAGTGAATGCNAGGCGAGACCTGCCAAATTGAGTGAGTGAATGAGATATGGGCGGCTTTTAGCATCGAGGTCTTGAGAGCCGATAAGGGTGAAGCAATGTGAGTATGGAGCGGCACCGGAATGAAGAAGCGGGGGAAAAGGGGAGATACCCGAGGAAACTCCTCCGACCAACGGCATCGTCTGGCATGATACCCACATGCGGAAATCCGGGAGCGACCCCACAGGTAATCGAACCCGGTTCGCCCAGGTGGGGGGCGAGCAGTCTAACCACTACACCGTCAACTGGAGGTCGCCAGACGAGCGGCCGGTAAGAAAGCAGGGCGAGGCTGTGTTATGGAGACATAGCCGTGGGTTTTACGTGAATATGTCAGCGTTAGTGGGTAATATTATCTTTGAGATACGGGAATAAAATGAAAGTAACGAAATGGAAACTTGACTTTTACGGTTTAAATCGACGCATATAGACGAGGTCTTGCGTTTGGCATGGAGAATCAGCGCTCCAGCACATCACAGTCACTAGATACATTGCCCGGAAATCGCCGCACAGTCGCCGTGGGCCCCCAACCGCACCTGGCGCATGCGCGGCGGCGGCAAGGCCATCCTTGCATCGTAGTCGCGTACACAATCGAACGAGTTCAAATGTATTTAGATCGCGTTATTAGTCACCAAGTGTCGGAATATCGATCATCCTGCAAAAGTTACACCTGTGTTTCCGCCCAGGTACCGCATGTCTGTCTGATTTCAAAGACGTATTCACATCAGAAAAATTCAACTCAAAACTTTGGCACGCTTTGCAGTCTCATGCTACCGTCTGTACATTTCCCCCTCCACGTCCCTTTACTGTTTCTACAGTCGCCGCGTGGTGGAGTGGTTAGACTGCTCGCCTTTCACCTGGGCGAACCAGGTTCTATTCCCGGCGGGGTCACTCCCGGATTTTCGCATGTGGGTATGCCAGACGATGCCGCTGGTCGGAGGAGTTTTCTCGGGGATCCCGCCGCAGTTACATTCCGGCGATGCTCCATCCTCGCCTCTCTTCGCCGTCATCGGCTCTCAACACCTCGATGTTAAGAGCCGCCCAAATATCTCCACTCTACTTCCCTCTGTAGGCGGCGTTCCAGAACACTGAGACTACCATAGCTGAGGAAAGACAGAGTTAACGGTGTTTTGGAAGGAGCATAATGTGAACAGCTTGCTGTGTTTGCACATATAGTCTGACAGAGTTAACGGTGTTTTGGAAGGAGCATAATGTGAACAGCTTGCTGTGTTTGCACATATAGTCTGACAGAGTTAACGGTGTTTTGGAAGGAGCATAATGTGAACAGCTTGCTGTGTTTGCACATATAGTCTGACAGAGTTAACGGTGTTTTGGAAGGAGCATAATGTGAACAGCTTGCTGTGTTTGCACATATAGTCTGACAGAGTTAACGGTGTTTTGGAAGGAGCATAATGTGAACAGCTTGCTGTGTTTGCACATATAGTCTATATCGATTAATCAACCAGCGTAAATTCCAAAAGACATTTATCAATATCCTCAATTTCTTTCTTTTCCAAAAAAAATTAGAAATATTCATAATTTGTAAGATTAATTTATGGTAAGTAAAAATGCAATCTTTATACAATTAAACTTTTACAAAAAAATACGAATTTTATCACTTGGCATCTATAAATTTCCACGTGTGTCTGAAACCAGGATATCCACACTTCCCTTCAGTTTGTTTAGTTCTACTAAACTTCGCGCCATTTTCAGTTTAACCTTCGTTACTGGCTTAAAAATAGTGCGTGTACAACTTTTACCCTGGCGAGATGCTCTCTGCAGTTTTGGGACACTGTCAAGAGAAACAAGACAAAGCAAAACGGTTACTCGAAGTGTCTTGGGACAGCCAATGAGAAAACTTTACTCGCAGAGTAACGTTTTGAAACGCCGCCATATTTGTAGAAAGTCAAAATCACTAGGGGGAGAGGGAGGTGAGTAGGCCGAACTCAGGGGTGTATGTCGCGCCATTGGTGGTTCTAACATATTTTTTTCTACTGCTATTTTCCCACTTTTCCTTCTGCATTCTTCACGCACTTATCCTCGATATGGCGTGGTGGAGCACAACCCTTCGCGCCTCTTGGTATGTGCAGATAACACTAGGAGCAGCACAGTCGCGCCTAACCGTTATAAGCTATTCACAGTACAGTGAGTCTTGTTCAGCCCTGTCGAAAGGGCTTTTACGGCGTGTATGCGGGTGTTTCCCTTTATCTTCTCAGCATAGTAGTTTAGCTATAGGAACACTCAGGGAGGTTGTCATGGCCGAATTGAGGCCATGGCAGCCCAATGCCTCTCTGCCGCGATGCATGTCTCCTTGTATAATTTCATTCCCTTGCAGGCGTATGGAGCTTATTAGTTCTGAGAAGCACAACTCCTGTCCCTGCCGCGGGCTCACATATAACAAACACTTAGTTTCAGAGTAGGTAAAATAAAAAAAATCCTTTCAGCCGACCTTCCTCTTCTTAAACATTTCTATGTTGTGCCTGGAAACGAACGTTTTTTTTCCTGCGTCGCAGAGAAGCGACTGGCATCTGCGGGCGGGCGGCGCAGTTCTGTCCCCCGCCACCAGGCCGCGCTGCCGCGGCGCGACCCTCGTCCCAATCCAGAACCACCCTACCTTTTTCCCGCCCTTAATCCAATAAAGGAATTATTATATTTTCTCTTGCGCGACTGCCGCCAGATTGGCCGGGCGCCCTCTCCGCGTTTTGCGCTGGTTTCCTGTGTACTTCCCTCTAGCCCCTCCCCCTCCCTCACTCGCTCGTGGCTACGACTCACAGTGTGGTATTTGCTCCCAAGANTGACAGAGTTAACGGTGTTTTGGAAGGAGCATAATGTGAACAGCTTGCTGTGTTTGCACATATAGTCTGACAGAGTTAACGGTGTTTTGGAAGGAGCATAATGTGAACAGCTTGCTGTGTTTGCACATATAGTCTGACAGAGTTAACGGTGTTTTGGAAGGAGCATAATGTGAACAGCTTGCTGTGTTTGCACATATAGTCTGACAGAGTTAACGGTGTTTTGGAAGGAGCATAATGTGAACAGCTTGCTGTGTTTGCACATATAGTCTGACAGAGTTAACGGTGTTTTGGAAGGAGCATAATGTGAACAGCTTGCTGTGTTTGCACATATAGTCTGACAGAGTTAACGGTGTTTTGGAAGGAGCATTATGTGAACAGCTTGCTGTGTTTGCACATATAGTCTATATCGATTAATCAACCAGCGTAAATTCCAAAAGACATTTATCAATATCCTCAATTTCTTTCTTTTCCAAAAAAAATTAGAAATATTCATAATTTGTATGATTAATTTATGGTAAGTAAAAATGCAATCTTTATACAATTAAACTTTTACAAAAAAAATACGAATTTTATCACTTGGCATCTATAAATTTCCACGTGTCTGAAACCAGGATATCCACACTTCCCTTCAGTTTGTTTAGTTCTACTAAATTTCGCGCCATTTTCAGTTTAACCTTCGTTACTCGCTTAAAAATAGTGCGCGTACAACTTTTACCCTGGCGAGATGCTCTCTGCAGTTTTGGGACACTGTCAAGAGAAACAAGACAAAGCAAAACGGTTACTCGAAGTGTCTTGGGACAGCCAATGAGAAAACTTTACTCGCAGAGTAACGTTTTGAAACGCCGCCATATTTGTAGAAAGTCAAAATCACTAGGGGGAGAGGGAGGTGAGTAGGCCGAACTCAGGGGTGTATGTCGCGCCATTGGTGGTTCTAACATATTTTTTTCTACTGCTATTTTCCCACTTTTCCTTCTGCATTCTTCACGCACTTATCCTCGATATGGCGTGGTGGAGCACAACCCTTCGCGCCTCTTGGTATGTGCAGATAACACTAGGAGCAGCACAGTCGCGTCTAACCGTTATAAGCTATTCACAGTACAGTGAGTCTTGTTCAGCCCTGTCGAAAGGGCTTTTACGGTGTGTATGCGGGTGTTTCCCTTTATCTTCTTAGCATAGTAGTTTAGCTATAGGAACACTCAGGGAGGTTGTCATGGCCGAATTGAGGCCATGGCAGCCCAATGCCTCTCTGCCGCGATGCATGTCTCCTTGTATAATTTCATTCCCTTGCAGGCGTATGGAGCTTATTAGTTCCGAGACGCACAACTCCCGTCCCTGCCGCGGGTTCACATATAACAAACACTTAGTTTCAGAGTAGGTAAAATAAAAAAAATCCTTTCAGCCAACCTTCCTCTTCTTAAACATTTCTATGTTGTGCCTGGAAACGAACGTTTTTTTTTCCTGCGTCGCAGAGAAGCGACTGGCATCTGCGGGCGGGCGGCGCAGTTCTGTCCCCCGCCACCAGGCCGCGCTGCCGCGGCGCGACCCTCGTCCCAATCCAGAACCACCCTACCTTTTTCCCGCCCTTAATCCAATAAAGGAATTATTATATTTTCTCTTGCGCGACTGCCGCCAGATTGGCCGGGCGCCCTCTCCGCGTTTTGCGCTGGTTTCCTGTGTACTTCCCTCTAGCCCCTCCCCCTCCCACACTCGCTCGTGGCTACGACTCACAGTGTGGTATTTGCTCCCAAGACCTGGCCAAATATATTTTATGCCACTAAAAGCTACACAATATCATTATGTTTAAATTGTGGAGTGAAAAATAACAAGACAACGATTTAGTTTTAAAACGAAGCATTTATTATTCGTCACTACTACTATATTCTAAAACATTTACATTTATAAGGTCACTTTCTGATAACAGATTTTGAACATCAGATGATAACGGCTTTTTTTCCTTATGTGAACAGCATCGCATCTCTGTAATTATGGGGTCTGAAGTTAAAAGCAGCCTTTGCTGGACAGCTTTTGATTTACATCAGGTAGCAGTGGATCATCTTCAGCATGATTACTTATATCATCTTGCTCCATAAATTGAAGCTTTTCATCAAATGTTGACTCATTTGACCTTTGCATAATGGCGTATAACTCATTTCGAGTCATAGACCTCAATCCAGAAGGCCCTGTTACAAAAAAAATAAATATTTAAAAAAATTACTATTGTAGGGTGTGAACAAAAAAAATCGTTAAAAAAAGGGGGGCGGTTTAGGGTGGCTGTTTTTTTATAACTGTTTTGCGTGNGTAGGGCATTTTGAGGTATCGTTGCATCATTACTATGCTATTGCTGACCGGAGTTGTGGTTGATTTCATTCTCGCAACTTTACTGCCAAAATAACGCCATATGGAGTCTTGCCCCACCTCATTGGTTTCCATTCCACCGCCAGATGAAATTATTTCTTCCGTGCCTTGGTATTGTCTGCACGATTCTGCAAGCTCATCCATAACAGACTCATGTGCATGTTTTGCATTTCCATCTGAACCAAAAGCAGCTTTCTAAAACCGTGGATCAAGCAGGGTAGCTGCTGAGGATATCTTGTTACTCTCTAAGCGACTGAGGCGACTAGAAAAACCAGAAAGAAGTCAAGTATGGAGTTTTATTGCTGTTTCATTTTGAGTATTTTTCTTGTTAATTAACACTTGAACTCCTCTTGCAAGTTGTATTGCCATTGATAGAGTTGGGTATTTATCTCCAGAAAGCTCAGCTGTCATAACTTCAATGGGTTTCAGCAGAGGATTGCTTTCACTAAGTATTTCCCATTCAAAAGCATCCAGTGTCTCTGGGGCACGTGGTAAAGATGCATCTGCTGCAGAAAGGGGCTCTCTTAATGCCAATATTCTCTCGAACATCAGTAATGCCAGTTCCACCTCGTACAGATATCTTGTTTTAACTTTAGTTGTGAAATGCCCATTTGACCTTGGATGCTGCGTAGTTTATCGGCTGCAGTGGAACTAATCTTGAAATGAGCCACAAGTGCCCTACATTTTTTTGCTATGCAGGACAGTTGCAAATTTTCATTTATTGCATCAGTGACGGTTAAATTGAGAGTGCGTGCAACACGTGGCAGCTGAGGTTTCTTCAGTATTTCAACAGCCTTTTTTTTTTTTAACATTTGCTGCATTATCGGTGGCAATAGCAACAGTTTTAGATAATNGTGGCAATAGCAACCGTTTTAGATAACACACTCACTCAGAAAGAATGTCACAAATACAGGCCGCAATGTTCTCACTTGTATGACTATCTCTAATTGGTATGGTTGAAAGAACAAACGAGTGCAAAGTACTCTCTGGAATGCAGTGGGCTGTAGCTGTTAGGTACGATGTCGCATTTTCTCCTGTCCACATGTATGTTGCCATAGCAACATACGATGCAACATGCAAAGTATCAGTTACTGTTTTACGCACATTGTTGTACGTGTCAGGCAAGAGTTTCGTTGACATCATCTTCCTGCTTGGAGGTGTATATTTTGGTTCCAGTTTCTTAGAATATTCTAGAAACCCCTGATTTTCAACGATAGACAGGGGCTGTACATATTTTGCTATCATTTTCGCTAGTACCTTATCTATTTCAGACCTATGTGCTTCTGTGATATCTTTAGAAGTGGAACCGTAAAGTCTGAGTTGCTTGGGCCGCTTCGCCTGTTGCCTTCCAGTATTAGTTGCAGCGGCTGCATTAGATAACTCAGTCGTCTGGACTGTAGTTTGCTGCGGGGAACTTCGTCTACCTGAGTGTGACGAAGATGCACTGGCAGTTGCAGTGNCGTCGTCTGGACTGTAGTTTGCTGCGGGGAACTTCGTCTACCTGAGTGTGACGAAGATGCACTGGCAGTTGCAGTGTTGTTGCCTAAACATGAATTCGTTTCACAATCATCTTCTACTTCAGATAGTAATGTATCTGACATCAAAACAGAAGGATGTAATTTGTGTAAATGTGTTTGTAAATTCGAAGTATTCCTAAAAAAAACTTCAAGCTCTTTTTGGATATTTGACAAATCACACAAGTTGAATCCAAGTTCTTAACAAAATAGTTCCACACAACAGAACGGTTTCTGCCATTCATATTGTTTATATTGTTTTATCAGAAACAAACATTACACAGTCACAAAAACAGATAAAGATTGTCACACTATGTAAATAATTTTCAAGAATTTTAAATGCTGCCTTTTTACGTACATAAATCACGACTTCTTTAAGCGCCATCACTCCTGCAAAACNTTTTCAAGAATTTTAAATGCTGCCTTTTTACGTACATAAATCACGACTTCTTTAAGCGCCATCACTCCTGCAAAACGATGTCTTTCCTTAATTCGCTTTAAGACCGTTAACATGCAGCAGCAGGAAAGTCTATTCTTTGTATGAAAGAGCGAATGGAGGAAAAAAACCCGAATATTCGGAATCCGAATGATTCAATCGATTTCAAACGGGACTATCCGAATGAAATTCGATTTCGAGAANAAACCCGAATATTCGGAATCCGAATGATTCAATCGATTTCAAACGGGACTATCCGAATGAAATTCGATTTCGAGAATAATTCGATCGCACATCACGCTGCCTGCTAAGGCCGTTAGCTACAAACGCGAACGCCGGAGGGCAAGGCATAGCGGGGTTTGCCCAGCTCGCCAGATAAAATAAAATAAACAACTTCTACCTTCCCACCAAGTTTCCACATAAACATTGCCACGTGCCTAATAAGCACAACGTGAACGCCTGTGACTGCAATAACAAGTATTTATTATAGTCTACCCGCGGTTTCTTCACACTTTTCGAATCAAACCATTGAAAAATCACCCCATGAGTGACGTACTTGGCTGATTCCTAAATACATCTCGTATCACGAGCGTCTTAACGTATAAGTACCTCGTTGTTAGTTAACTTGAACATTAACTTATATTTGATATATAAATTATAATATTTCATTCCTAACTAATATGTTTAGGAACATATGGAACATANTTCCTAACTAATATGTTTAGGAACATATGGAACATAGGTTTGTTGGCAATGCCTAGTAAGAACGCAAACTGAGTGCAGACGAATGTGGTGCGTTGTTCCTGCTTTGTTATGAGGCGGAGGAATACCCTGGAGTAGAACTTCAGCGGAGCTTCTGAAAAGTTGGTAGTTACCGTTGGCTAGCAGTATCCTTATAGAAAATTCATTGACATTTCCCTGGCCAACTTACGCAGCAAATATTAAAAATATTTTAATGTTTTTCCTAATATGAATTACAATATTTTTATGGGTAACAATAACATAGCCTTTATTTATGGATGATTTCCCATGCCAAAAAAAAAAAACTCTTGGGTACAAAGATGGCAAATGGAAAAAAGTGGCATGTCAGATATTAGCGCCATCATAACAAAAAAAAAAAAAGTCACGAATTCAATGAGAAAAGCTGAAAGGATTTGAATTATTTTTTGAGATTTTAAAATATTTACTTGCAAAATCTTACACTTACACCGATAAACACATTTTCCACAATGCCAATGCTTGCTGCATCAACAAACAAAACAAAACAAAAAATCAGGCAAGAAAATATGTGTAATAATAGTTGCAATCGTAGGACAACAAAATTGACCCAAACTAAACTAAAGTAACGTTATATTTCATAAGATGACATGTAGCAGAAATGCTGGAATCCAATATTTATTTTCTTATTAAATACATTTTTAACTATTTATATTTAAACTAAATTCCCTGACCTCACACAAATTTCCCTGACATTTCCCTGACTTTTCAAGAAATGTAAAATTCCCTGACTTTTCCCTGATGCTAGCTACCCTGAATGGACTATAGTGATTGATGCCTGTTGGAAGAGACTTGAGAGCTCACTTTACCGTGAATATCCTGTACAACCACATATCTNAGAAATGTAAAATTCCCTGACTTTTCCCTGATGCTAGCTACCCTGAATGGACTATAGTGATTGATGCCTGTTGGAAGGGACTTGAGAGCTCACTTTACCGTGAATATCCTGTACAACCACATATCTTACTCAACTGTACAGCCGAGCCGAGACTACAACGCCTTACAACCTCTGCGTGACGTAACTCGCGATAAGATACACCATCGCTGCGCGACTTGTGTTTTGAAATATGTAGTAACGCGGCAAACTCAAACGAGTGGCACTCAATACTAACCTCTCGTCGCTTTCAATTTATTGCATCTGTAAACAAGATAAGAACTACGTTTCGAAATATTACTTAATGATGCATTTCCTGAATACATAAACCAGCTGTAGACCATTTCTTAATTCTCGTTGGATTTACTCTGTTTCCACTTGCAAACAAGGAAAGAACGATGTTCAGAAATATTACTAAATGATACAATCGTTGTACATCTCAAATTGTTGTAAAGCACTTTTTTAACTGGTCTTTAGATAATAATCTCTATGTATACAATTAAGTTTCCGCCTGAGGATGACTTACTCATCAACGCACAACCCAAACCGCTGGACGCAAAGTATGAAAATTTAAGGTTTACTTCCCCTTCGGGTGCAGGCACCCGCTGAGAAATGATTTTTCGAAATTCGACCCCTGAAAGGGTGAATAGAGGTAAATTGTGTTTTCGAGGACTCCTCAACAGCGCATTAACCCAATGAGATATCGTTGTGCTTTTTGGTTCAAAAGTTTGCCAATACAAAAATTTACTGTAACCAAACAGAGACCATTAAGAAGGACGTTAATTATAGTTGAATTAGACATAAAATATTGCGCTGACTGTTCAATAAAAACAGTAATAGTAAAGAAGGATAATTTAATGCTGTAAATAATAGCTGTGTGAACAAATGAAAATCAAATTTAGTTATTTTATTTTAATTAAAACCTACATCCCTCACGAACTCAGATACGTCCCTCAGTGTCCCATGTAGTAAGCATACAAGTTAATACAATGTAGTAAGCATACAAGTAGTTCAGTACAACCATGCTTAATGCTAAAGTCTGCAAACATTTTCACGTTTTACGAATAATCACTGCGGCGCCCCACAAGGGGCCTTTCAAGGGCTGGTTTGAGGTTTCAAATACTCCACGTGTGTTGATGCCCCAACTCACCAGCCAGCATTCACCAAATGTCGCTTTCACAATGCCACCAATTTCAGGAACAACAAACATTTTTAGATAGGAGAATTAAAAGTAATTTGAACAATTCAATGTGTACATAATATCCCCGATTTCTCAGAAAATTCCCTAGCTGTTTGAAATTCCCTGACTTTTCCAAGTTTTCCTTGCCCGTTGCCACCCTGAATTAACCAAGCTCGTCTAAATTAAAGAAATGGCAAACTAATATAATGTGAAGAAGAAATAAATGTATTGATATTTTTGAATAAAGTAAACAAGTTTTTTGTTTGGAAATCAACTTTAAGTATACATTTTTAAAAAAAGGTACGTAAAATGCATTCCTGGATAACAATGATTTACGTAACAAGGTGCACATTTTTGCAAAGCTCGTACAACCGATTTTCAATTGTCAAAACTTTGACTTTACAATTGTATTCTGTATTGGTGGTTTCGTCAAAAGAAAGGAAATGCAAAGTCAAATGCTAAAGTATATTATTGCGTAAAGGAAATGCAAAATAAAATGCTATTTAAGTTTATTATTGTGTAAAGGAAATGCAAAGTCAAATTCTAAAGTATATTATTGTGTAAAGGAAATGCAAAATAAAATGCTATTAAAGTTTATTATTGTGTAAAGGAAATNTTTTTTCCTCTTTCTTCCAGGAAGTATGGGTGTCAACAGTTGTGCAGGTGTGGCAACATTTTATTGGCAGGGAAGGGAACCTCAATGGCGGAGAAATGAGGCTTTGTATACACAATTTTGATGGATATAACTGATACTGTCAGCATGCATGGTTAAGTTGAAATTTATTTTGCAGTTTCGTAGATAAAAAATTTGGAGCTAAGATATTTATATGACCGCCATTTTGAAAATGTGTGTCTGACCCTCTCAAACTTGGTAGAACTCGGTTGTTTTTTCGGAGATCACATAATTTTATATTTTCAAGTAATACTTTTTTTACAAAATGGCGAAACAAAAGAGATTTTGTGTACACATTTGATAACTGTAATATATACAGCCATTAGGCAAAGTTTCATTGGAATTAATTACATGGTTTCGACGATATAACATACGAAACTAAAATAGCTATATGTCCGCCATTTTGAAAATAAATGTCTCACATACCTAAAACATATAGGTCAAAATTACCTACCGCAGAACTACTTGTTCGCCATATTTGGTAGGATTCGGCCAATTGTTTCCCGAGATAGTATATAAAAACTTTATTTATTCGTATGATGCTATCTTACAAAATGGAGAACAAAAGAGGCTTTGTGTAGACACATTTTATGTTTATTTTATATACTCTCAGCATACAAAGTTATGATGGAAATGATTAAATGTTTTCGAATATATAGTAAGTATACTATGCTAAAATAGCTAGATGACCACAATTTTAAAAATAAGTCTCTGGCATACTTTAAACATATTTGTGCATATAAACTGCGGCAGTACTACTTGATTGCCAAATTTGGTAGGAATCTGTCAATTGTTTCTCGAGAAATTACACAAAAGCTTAAATTATTTCATGTAGTGCTGTATTGCAAAATGGCGAACAAAAGTGATTGTTTTTGCATAATTGATGCTTGTAATAGATACTGTCACCATACAAAATTGGGTTGATATTGGTTAAATGGTATGGTAATTATACCTAATAAACCTAAAATATTTGTATGGCCGCCATTTTGAAAATAAGTGCCTAGTAAAGTTCATTTACTCATATTTACTTGGCCTAAAATAGTATTACTTGCCAAATTGGAAGAAAATTGGTTGAGTAGTTTTCGAGATATAACCTAAAAACCTTTATTATTTCATGTGGCGCTATCTTCCCAAATGGCGGACCAACAACAATATTCACATCTGAATTTAATGCTTACAACCTGTGTTGTCAGTATACAAGATTTTGTTAAAATCGGTTGAATGGTTTTCCGAGATGATATATCACCCTAAATTTTAAAATGGCCGCCATTTTAAAAGCAAGTGCCCGGCGCGGTCGAAAACTATAAAAATCAGGTGTCCTTACTCAGTACTATTTGTGTACCAAGTTTGGTGAAATTCGGTTAACGTGTTCAAAAATTGAAAGGGAGAGGGGTGGGGAGAGACGCACAGACACACAGAAAAGAAAGTGACCTCATAAACCTTTATTTCCTTCCGAAAGGAGGTTAAGAATGGTGGTTACATGTGTGCCAAGCGGTAGCCCACGGCTTTAGTTTACGTTGTAAATTTTTTTTCATTCCTACAACTTAGTATTTATTATTATTATGACTGTAGCAAAACAGAAAAATTTGCATTTGACACCTAATTATTAACANATCTAATTATTAACAAAAACATAGAGTGGAAAATACATATTCCAGGAAAATGACATCACACATAATGCATATAAGTCGAATAATGTTTGGTATAAATATAATATAATTAACGTGTTGGTAACACACGCCTTCAACCCTTTCAGACCCACTTTCATTTACAGTTGCAGGTGTTGCAAACAACCAATTTCATGATGCGTGTTGTACTAAGTCGACAGAAGCTTCCGCGAGACCTGCTAGCCGAGTCTGCGTGCATGCAAGTGAACGAGAGTGCATTCTTTATGATTCTACTTCTGCAACTGACTTTCAGGAAAAATCTTCACTCGCGACTTTCTAGCATTATGTGTTTATGCACAGAACCTGATCGTTTTGTTGTTGCTCAACTTGTGTCAAATAAACACGAACGTTTACCATAATTTCCACGCAATGCTGTTTTATAATCAGTAAACATTTTCGTGGTCTTTTGATGTACTATTTATTCGTGTTTAAATATTTCGCTTTTTCTCAAAAATTAATTAATAAAATAGCTGTACCTCCCTCTTTCTGATAGGCTAAAATGTCAACCTTGTAGGAAATCTTCCATCAAAAATTGCACACTACCAATTGCGAAAACGTCCATGGCAACGACCAGCAGATGGCCAAATATTCCATAGAGCCATGTCACGCAGAATTCCATGGAATCTTCCATCGTGGCATACAGTTTTAAGGGGGTAGTATCCTTAATAAATGTGCTCATTATTGTGTATTTTGGTTCTCGATCTTTCTTTAGTACGCTAGAAGATCATAACTAAGTACTTACAAGTTGTTATTTGTTTGTTAAATACGCTGTTAAGGAATAATTAAGATTTTATTGTCAATTTATTTGCAGTTGCTCCATGACCTAAGGATAATTTCACGTGTGAAACATCCAATTTTAAAACTAACTTGATTGTGTTGTATGCTTTAAAGTGCCTCCGCTGTCCGAACTCGGTGAAGGCCTTAGGCGCCGTTCACACTAGGGCGATAAAGATAAGCGATATATCGTAAACGATAAACGGTACGCGACAGGCACAGACAGATACTTGAAATCTGAAGCGAGGCGATAAAATAGGCTCACAGTTGCGCGATTGCACAACTTATCGCAAGTGACATATATCTCGAAGTACCGCAGGGTGGTCGCTTCAGCGGTTAGTATCGTACGATATTTCGGTATGTGAACATGACGGGAAGAAGAGAAGACAAATCTCTTTGTCTTCCTTTCATTGAATT
This sequence comes from Clitarchus hookeri, assembly GCA_002778355.1. NCBI lineage: Eukaryota > Metazoa > Arthropoda > Insecta > Phasmatodea > Phasmatidae > Clitarchus > Clitarchus hookeri. The sequence goes on along the minus strand of NQII01006949.1, from coordinate 1,029 downwards.
AGTGAAAGATCACCAGTGCATCTGGAACTATTCCATTGCCGCATGCAGTAAGACAGATGTGACGAGCTCCGCATGGAGGGAAATTGCATCAGAAATGAAAGACGCAGGTAAATACATTATTTATTTATTATGTAAGACAATAAGTAATCAAAGTGTTATATTAGTCAAATATATTATAGTAATCAAAGTGTTATATTGCAACATATCAACTGTGTAGGGATTGCACCACTTGGTTTCAGAAAGTATTCACCTAGTTTATTTCTTAAGCGGTTTGCTGCGTTCAAATTGTTGTTTTTACTGAATGTACTGTTATCTGATAATGCTGGTACCACAGAACACTTATTAAAATGTTGTGGAACATGAGGTTCTCCTTCTCGTCTGCGTATAAAATTATGAAGAAGGCATGCTGTCTTAATAGTCTGCAAAGCATTACTTCTGTTGGTATAAACTGGTCGGTCAAATAGACGAAATTTTGACGTTAGCATTCCAAAACTGCATTCCACACTTTTTCTGCCTCTTGAAAGTCGAAAATTGAATATTCTTCTGGCATCATTTAATACTCTTTTTTGGAAAGGGCCGCATTATATGATTCTGAAGAGGGAATGCCTCATCTGCCACAACGTAGAACGGAAAAGGATTGTCATTTGCCTCGCTTGGCAAGGGGGTTGCTTCTGGTATTTTCAATTCATTATCCTGCAATAATTTGCCGATTGTTGATTTGCGAAACACAGCACCGTCACTATTCCGTCCATAGTCTCCAACGTCTATTGCGGTGAACGTTCCATCTGCGTCAGACAAAGCCATCAGAACTATTGAAAATCTGTGGACCCTGTATTAGGGGAACACTGANCGTCTATTGCGGTGAACGTTCCATCTGCGTCAGACAAAGCCATCAGAACTATTGAAAATCTGTGGACCCTGTATTAGGGGAACACTGAATGCGGAAATGTTTGCCGCCAAAAGAACCAATACAGTTAGGTAAATTCCATAACTCATAACAACGTTTTGATATTTGCTTCCAAGTTTCCT